>JBAIZL010000002.1:276918154-276978154 GCA_036971475.1 Prosapia bicincta | reverse complement strand
AATTTGTTTTGATAAAGAAATCTATATCTCTTTTATTTTCATACATGGAATCTACATAATTCATTATCAGATTTTATACAGGAAAAGTACTCCTAGCGTGGCCAAACATGTATGTAGGCTATACACTGCAGACTCAAACAAACAAAACATATTGAGTCGGATATTTAAGCTCTGCGAAATTCATTGTGCCATGTAGCCTTGAAACCGTCATCTACTAACCAAAACTGGCTAAAGAAAATGCAAGATATAATATAATAGTAATAGTAATAATAAAACTATTTGAGTAATAATAATATTAACAAATATCATTATTATGTTCATTTTAATCCGAAGTATTTTATCGATGTATTTCGCTGCGTCTATCCAGTTGGATGCACTATATATCATGCACACAATGTTGTACGTTTCTATTGCCCCGACGTTGCTTTCCATCGTTGTTCTCTCCAATTTTCACCTTCTGCACACAAAGAAGGTGTGTTCGAGGTTGTCGGATGATCCTTCGTCACAATGAGAGCAGTTTGGGTTATCCACCTTCCGCATTTTATATAAATAGAGTCTGAAGCAACCGTGAGCTGCCGTGTTTTGTTGCAACCGTATCCCGGAAGAACTGTGTTGTGTAGAGTTTTACCGCCCCATACCGCCTGTCACTTCAACTGGATAGGTTTTTGATTAGCATGGCTGTCTACTTTCCGGTGGGTCTCGCTAAACAATTTTCTTGCCACTTAACCATTGTCAGCCTTCTCGCCTATCTTTTCTTTTCCCTGTCGTTCATATTGTTTCACGGCACTGAAATAGTCTTCTTCTCTAGTGCCAGGAGGACAATAAATAATAATAATAATAATACTAACAATAATATAAATAATGTTAATATTAGAAACAACCACAATAATATTAATATTAATACCATAATAATATAAATATTTGAAATAAATATAACGTAACAGAAATAGAAAACGTATATCTGAGTTTATAAGAAAATATTATTTTTTAAAACAAGATCTTTTTTTTATCAGTTATATGTTCTAGTAGGCCTTCTAGTTTCCCTAATTACGTTTATACTCCTACCATTTAAAACTTTTACTTATGAAAATGTGTTACTATATTGAAAAAAAGGGATGCTGTATTTATATAGAGTCTGTCAACCATTTAGACTTAAATGGACATTTTTGTAATATTTTAGAGAAAATAAAGAGCCTGGACATTAAATAAAAAAGCCCAATATATTGTAACTTTATATATTTTAAAATCTCATATTTTGTATGTGTTTGGTATGCAAAGGTCGCAACAAGCATCTTGGTAGTAACGTGGGCGTTGATGGTCCTTGGAAGACCTGAGCCTGGTGGCAGTGCGAGTGGAGATACATCAGGTGCTCATCCTCCAGATGTTCATGCGCCTCCTTGTTGTAAAAAGCCGCCTGCCAATTTTAATGGCGCCACTCCACCAGTTGGTAATGCCGGAACTATTCAAACTGTAAAAGTGGATCATGGGCCAGTGTAGAAGAATAAATAAAAGCAATGTAAAAGATTAAACATTATATTATCAATTTAAATTTCTCAGCGCAATGTAAAATACAATTATTATTTTAGTTATAACTGTTCCATAAATGTTTGAAAAATACTATAATTTAATTAGGAGTTACACCCATGCAACAATTATAATTGCTATTAGCTTTACGGAGAAAATGGAATCATATTAATCTGCAGAAACTAAATTTTTTTAAATGAAATGACTAAATGGAGCTTTAATACTTCAAATTTATAAGAATTTGAACTGTGGAGTAATTATTTATCTAAAATAGATAAAACCTCTTAACCACAGATTAAAAAAGTCCTTATGTACATTTCGACTAACTTGTAATAAAATTCTTGTAACGAACTTGTAATGATTTATTCCGAGTAATATTCCTTAAATAATATTTTCTGAAGATGAATGATTTGCAATCGAGATGTACTAAAGATTAGATACAACGTTTTTGTGATTTAGAAGTTTTATTTATTTAAAACATTTAATTATAGTTAATTTTTAAAAAACGTATCTGAGATTTAAGAAAAGGTTAGAGAAAATTTACTGCCGATTTCATAAGGGACTAACATGTATCCCTGACCTGAGCGAATTAAATTAGGTTGAAATCATAGAATTACATATTCGGACGTTACTATTATTTTCCTTAGTACGTCTTCGCCTTTGATTCTTTATGCCTGATCTTCCGCTGACAATCTCATGGATTTTACAACTCAAAGAGTAATTGGAGAGAGAAATAGTTAGGTGAAAAGCCTATTTTGCACCCTTACAGAAAAACAGGGAGTATAATGTAATCGGTTAAAACTTAATTTTCCTTTTCAAGAGCCAGAAGACAACTTGAAGCAAATGATGTAACAACTTTTACTCTTTAATGATAGACTTTTCGCGGGTATAATTTCTTCAAATACTACTAAGGTTTTATGCAAACTACCGTTAGTGGAGTGAGCTGATGAAGCATTGCTTCAGTAAGAGGGACCGATTAATTATAATATGTATTTTGTACGTATACTGGCTACAAATAGGTATAGATCATCGTAAGAACTCTCATTTATACTCTAAACACTTCAAGCGTTGAATGTGATTGTTGTCTGAAGCTGTGTCTTATAGTTGGGGTGGGCAGGCTGCACGCCCAGATAGTAGAGGGCGAGGACAGAGCGGGAAAGGAGGAAGAATAATCAAGTGGCCGATGAAGCTAGCTTGTTCACCGAAATATGAATGAACCCAACGACTTCCGATCGCAAACGAAAAGTTCAGAAAGGAATCACGTATTTATTGTTACACTACTGTTATAACAGTGCTTACGTGAAACTATTGTTATAACAGTGTTTATTTGTAAATAGTATTATAATAGCATTATTGTATCTGTAAAAATTTAAGAATAATTATTGCGAGAATAAAATAAAACTCGCGATATAAAGTTTCTTAGACATGAGCTGTACTCTCGACTTTATGAAAAAAAAGAAAAGATAGAACTTGAATCCAGACTAGGCCTATTCCAGACAAGAAGAATATCCAGATAAAGAAGTTTTATCCTGTATTTTATTCTATAGTTCATGTAAAAAAATATGACTCGTTAGCGAGTAACATGGAGTTATTATGTTTGTTGGAAATGCTTTTTGATTGTGAATATGAATAAAGCTGGTAAACAAATAATAAAAACTTACTATCGGTCAAAAAATACCACTGGATAAAAGGTAAAAAAATAAAGAAATATCATTGGTCAAAAGATGTCTTCTCACATATACCTCATACCTATTGAGTGTGAATTATTTTTAAAAATAAGATCGAAAGAAAGTTTATTCGATGGTATAGTCAATAAATGTGATGAAAAAACAGATAAATGAAGTTTAAATTTTGGCAAAAAAATTACATAAACACTTTTTAAAACTTAACATTTTCGTTTCAAGTAGCTTATAGACCAAATAGAAATAAGATTTATGATTTGATATAGATTTTACAAATTTGTCTCTAATATTTATATATTGAAATACAAGTGTTCATTTATACAAAATTCTCTACCTAATTTTAGGTTTTGTTATAAAATATAATCCAATAATTGTTAATAATCAAGGTTATCTTAAAAATCCAGTTATCATGAAAACTCCTCCCCTGATCCCCCTTTTTATCCCCCTTGGTCTTAGGGCCAAAGATATTAAAGTAAACTAAATATAATATATGGTTGACGGTTGGATCATGCCAAGTGTGAAGTCCATATATATGCATGTGGTTTGAATATATGTATTTTGAACATGTAATTGCTGACTTATAATAATGTTTCCATGGACCAAAGAGCTGCTTACAAAAGGGGTTCTTAGGAGGATAAATTCATTTTAGTGTCATAATCAACTTGTTCAGGAAATATGTTTAATGAATCCCTAAATTTTGAAGTTTGATTTTTTTTTTGTTTCTGATGTTTTATTTTTTTTAGTATTTTCTTAATCCAATGATATATTACAATTACATATAAGCGGCTGCAAACAAAGGTGAAAAAATTAATTAAAAAAACCTTACAAACTATTTCTGCCATAATTTTGCAGAAATAAGGGCTTTCGATATGCAGTACTTTATATAGTACAAACC
Source organism: Prosapia bicincta (assembly GCA_036971475.1). Classification (NCBI taxonomy): domain Eukaryota; kingdom Metazoa; phylum Arthropoda; class Insecta; order Hemiptera; family Cercopidae; genus Prosapia; species Prosapia bicincta. Next base: position 276,974,053 of record JBAIZL010000002.1, on the reverse strand, counting down.
TAAGACATATGAGGCAATTTATGAGGCCCGCACTTATAATCAAGATGCGTCTATGGGCAAATAGGAATGTATAGGCCATATTTAAAAACGTAATGGGGCACGAATTTTCAAACCAAAAAATTAAAAGTTGAATGATGCAAATCAATTAAAGGTAAAGAATGTTTTACTGGTGAAAGATTAAAAAACTTTCACAGAAAAAGATCTTTTACGTTTAGCTGTTAGGAGAGTGTCAAGGACATGCAGCAAGTAATATGGGCTACATATTTCCACATACAGCGCACACGACGTTAATACTTAGTGTAAATTCGATAAATCTGAAAAGGAAAACACTAAATATGACCATCAAAACCACTTCCACATACCTGAGGTTATTATGTTAGCAATCAAGCCTATTTTTAAATCTTTGAGTGACCCCCTACTTTCAGAAAAATGTTTGAAGAGAAAGACCCAAAACACTAATGAGTAATTGAACAATGAGATTTGGGCTCCTATACCAAAATGAACTTTTGTGGCGCTTCCTGTCCTTGAGTTTGGAGTAACTTATATGAAGCAGTTTCTTCTTTCAATGAAGGATGCATCTCCCAAGGTAAAAGTTGTGGAAGAAGTGTGTTTGGAGGCTGGGGGAAACATGGTGCTGGCGATGAAGCGGCTCGACATAAAAACGCATGACGTACGGAGAAAGGGTGCCTCTAGGCAACGAAGAACAGGCAGTCAAGAAATTCGCAGAAAAGGAAACTGGAAGACCTTTATGAAGCAGATGAAGACTCTGATAAGCCATCTTACTGTGCAGCGGAATATAATTTTTTGTAAGTAGCAAAATATATTTCTTTCCATGGATTTTATTTGTTTCAATACTAGATGACACGTAACTTAATAACTGTTAGAGATAAATCATTCAAAATTTAAACACAGATAGGTAGAATATATATATATATATATATATATATATATATATATATATATATATATATATATATATATATATATGTATATATATTTATATATATATTTATATATATATAAAACATTAATTATTATTAATATTATTAAGTAATATATATATACATACATATATATATATATATATATATATATATATATATATATATATATATATATATATATATATCGTTCCTTACTCAAGCGTTTAGATAAATTTTAATATTTAACAAAAGAGTATATTAAATTTGAAATTAAGAGTAAAAAAAAATGTTTTGCAAAAAATCAAAACGTTTTTGGTTAATTTAGAAAAAAATGTGTAACGATCTAAATATTTGAATTATCTTTTGAAATAAAAAAAATTGTTGGCTCTATCTTTAACTGTTCATGAGCTATATTTAGTTAACATAGTCGATATATGAGATTTTGTGTCCCCTTAAATGTATTTTCAAAGCGATCATCTAGTGTAATTCAAAGCGTACATCTAGTGTAGTTAAAGTGATCATCTAGTGTAATTCAAAGCAATCATCTAGTGTAATTCAAAGCGGTTATCTCGTGTTATTGAAAGCGATCATCTAGTGTAATTCAAAGCGATCATCTAGTCATATTCAAAGCGATCATCTAGTGTAATTCAAAGTGATCATTTGTTATTTATTCGAAGGATAGGATAGGTAAGTTAATATCGATAGGATTAGGGGGAAGGGGGGTTGTACCCTGGGCTAGACACATTGATAATAGATTATGCTATAATATAGCAAGGTTAGGAACAACAACTACTTTCTACCGGTGTCATGCATACTTATGCATACCTATACATAAATTCTATAAGAAGTAAGATAACGAGTGGAGAGGGGAATGAAGTTAGCTAGGAGGTAGGAGAAACATATTGATTGTTCTTGTACCTGGTATTAAGAACACGGGAAAGTTACCGTATTTCGGCCGTTTACTTATTGCAGAATCTCTCTCAAGCGGGGTGGAAAAAGGAATCTACCCTCAATCCGTAATCGGTAGTAAACATGAGTACTTTAGTCTAAAAGTGGGAAACAGAACAAAAAATATTGCATGTCGTAAGTTATTTCAGACAAGTTTGAAGAAAAAGTGGGTCAGAAAGGAGACAAATTGTGTGGTTTCTAAATTCGTGAAAATGGCGTGCAGAAACATCAATTGCATTGTATTCGCCATACATGAAATAAAATTTGTAGCCTAATACCATGATGCTATCCAACACACGGAGAAATGTTGAAGAAGATTTTCAGGCATGTTCTTGGAAATAACTTTATAGTGAAGCTTTATATGACCAAAGGAAGGGAACCAAATCCCACTGTTGTTAATAAACTTGTACTCATTGGAGCGCCCAAACTTTCGTCTGTACAAACCAGTTTGAAGTACCCTTTGAATTCACAAAGGGTTTATCCCAAAGTAAACGGGACCTATAGTTTCAAACTGTGGCCCTAAACTAATACCCTAAAGCTATAAGGGGGATGTGGAAACTCCACGGATGGGCGTCTGTGTATTTGCAATGCTACCAATAGTTACTCAGGAGTATTGTCCTCATAGTATTCACTATTTAATACTTGTATTTGTATTGTTAACTGTGAAGCGACAAAATGTGTTTCTTTTATATTCACCTGTGTATTTTTATAATTATTTATAATCATCGTTTTATATCACTGTGTTTATTTACACAGGATAGTTTAATGGATTAACAATAATTGATACAAAAATATACAGAATTAACTACTATAGTCGGTACGTAACAAAAAAAGATTGCTTGTCACTTTTAAATACAAATTCTCAAAATACTCTAAAAGTTTCATCAATAAATACAAGTTTGAGGTTATCAAAAAACATTCAATACAATTACAATTTGGTTTTGTATTTAATAAAAAATATATTGAATTTCAATATTCAAACACATTATTATTTCAATCATAAAATGTTTTACTTTTAGTTTAACTTTCTTTATGAATTATTCAATTATTTGCTTTGAGTTTCATTCCAATTATTAAAATTATTAGCAATTATTTAAAAATTACCTTTAAAAACTTGAACTATTTACTACCTCTCCTTACAGAGATAGGTTACTTCCCTTACAGAGTTTAAATACTTTTACTCATACCCTTTTAAAGTACCCTTTTACTCACAGGGTAGTTTCTATGAGGTAGGTTACTTCTTTTAAACGAATCGGATACTTCTTAGAGAAAAAGGAATTTTCGCCTAAATAGATAGGTTACTTCTCTAGAGATAGGTCCAGATAGGTTCCTTTATCCCTTATAGAGATAGCAGATAGTTCCTTATAAAGGTAGGATACTTCATCATAAAGATAGGTTATTTTTCCTTTAGCGATATAATCCTTCCCTTCGTAGAGATAGAATACATCCTTACAGGGATGTATACTTCTGTATAGAAATAGGTAACTTCTCTTATAGAGATAGTATCCTTCCCTTATTGAGATAAGATACTTCCTTATAGATATATGTTACTTTTTCTTTAGCGATAAGATCATTCCCTTCGTAGAGATAGGATACTTCCTTACAGGGATTGGATATTTCCTTATAGATATAGGTTATTTCTCTTATAGAGATTGAATCTTTCCCCTTTAGATATAGGGTACATTTTGTAAGAGAGACAGGTCACTTTTAGAGATAGACACTCACTTTACAGAGATCGGATACCTCCGTTATAGAGATCGGCTATTTAAGACATATGTCTAATTTATAGAGATATCTCCTTAGAGATATGATACTTCTCTTATAGAGTTAATATACTTCCTTATAGCCATAGGTTACTTTTCCTTTAGCGATAAGATCCTTCCCTTCTTAGAGATAGAATACTTCTTTACAGGGATTGGATACTTCTTTATAGAGATATGTTACGTATCTTATAGAGTTAGCATACTTCCCTTTTAGACATATGGTTCCTTTTGTTAAGAGAGACAGGTCACAACACTTTTAGAGATAGACACTCCCTCTATAGAGATCGGGTATTTCTGTTACAGAGATCGGTTGTTTCCTTTATAGACATAGGCTACATCTCCTTAGAGATATGATACTTCTCCTATAGAGATAGGCTACTTCTTTTTTAGAGTTAAAATACTTGGCTTATAGATATTAGGTTATCCCCTTTTTACAGTTCGGATACTACTATTTTACAGTTAGGGTACGTCTCTTTTAGACATATGGTACTTTTGTTAAGAGTGACAGGTCACAACACTTTTAGAGATTGACACTCCCTCTATAGAGATCGGGTATTTCTGTTACAGAGATCGGTTGTTTCCTTTATAGACATAGGCTACATCTCCTTAGAGATATGATACTTCTCCTATAGAGATAGGCTACTTCTTTTTTAGAGTTAAAATACTTGGCTTATAGATATTAGGTTATCCCCTTTTTACAGTTCGGATACTACTCTTTTAGAGTTATGATACGTCTCTTTTAGACGTATGGTACTTTTGTTAAGAGAGACAGGTAACAACACTTTTAGAGATAGACACTCCCTTTATAGAGATCGGGCACTTTTGTTACAGAGATAGGTTATATACCTTGTAGAGATTAGATACACTACAATTGACCTAGTTTGGTGAATCATACCGAAGGTAAATCATCCCTGAATCATATTTCGATCTAAAGTAGTAGGCCCCACTATAAAGAACTCTCACATTACTAGACTTTACAAGAATCTAGTAAAAATGTAGTGGACATTTATTTAAGCTGTACAGATTTTTTCATTTTTAACAATGTACTTCGGTCTTGTTATCGAATAATGTTATTTCAAATGATATTATCACGAAATGAATATTTATATTAGGAAAATTTGGAAAAATAATAAATACTACATATCTCTTCAAACGTTTATTTGTTAATTAAAGTATGTTTTGATAAAACAATAATGGAAAACAACACATCTTTAACATTCAGTTACAATTTAGTTTTAGCTTAACAATGCTTGTATTTCTTTTTATGGAACCCGTGTGCAAGGCGCTTTATTCGCTCTCCAAACGTAACCACCAATGGTTGTTCTTCTTCCGCCATCAGGTTACCATGCAGCAATACTGCAGCAGTTGCTATCAATAATAAGTACTGCTCAAAACATAAAAATTGGATTAGTTAGATGATCAGCATTAAACATCTCTTACTAGGTTATCGAATCTAATTGAAATTGTTATAAATATTGCTACTAAACCTAATGTAAATATACGCAAAACATTGTTTAGTTTTTAATAAAAGTTTTTTTCTAAAAAAAAAACATTTGAAGTGTTTTTTTCGTGTAAAGTTTTAGTGTAATTATTTTGCAAGGTCAAGAAATGCTGGTTCAAACTAATTAAACACATTTACAGCTAACTGAATGTAATGTATGGTTATGGATGCTGGTTTGAGATAAGGTGGCCACTAGTGGCTAAATTCAAGTTAGCCAATGATAATTAGTTAGTGGTTCATTGCCACTGATAGTCAGCAACTTAAAACCCCTAAACGATACATGTATGAAATATCCCTTTGATATTCACTTTAAGCTTAGTAGATATTAAATTTATATAAATATAAAACATTTAAAATTATTTACACATTTTTTGTCTAATATTCAATGTTAATGTACAATACTATCTTATATCTGTAAATTATCTACTGTTGTCTTTTATAGCAATTAACCATAATTCTCTTTACATTATGGTTAGGCTATGAAGACTTAATGTTATGTTTGAACTCACTATCACTATTTGAAGCTACTGTCGTAAAGATGGTCAGAGTTTATATGTGCTTTACGCATAAAGGTCGAGGATAGAGTAACCTTTCATGATTACTTGTATCTAACATTCTATCAGGAGTCAATGTTGTGCAAAACGCCTTAAAAATAAGACATTCAGTATTTCCTGCGAGAGATTTGGCAAAACAATGGCAGATGGAGCTCTAAGTTGTAGCCTGATAAAACTGATAGGAATTGTAGTCTTCATTAAACTACGAATATTTCGGAGCTAAAGATATTTTAAATTACTATTTAACAAATCTACTATTTTACTATTACTATTTAAACAAATATTCGAGAATAATAGTTTATTAAAAGTTTTGAATTATCACAGTTTTCGCACTAACATCTATTAACCTATAGTTTAAACAACATGACTGTTTTTCACGGCAGAAATACGAGCTTAAAACACGTCACTGAACCTATAGAGAAATTACTATATAGTTTAAAACACACTTCTTGCTTACGCTGATAGAAATTAGAACTCATATGTTATTTCTTCATCTCTTATTATTCAGCTGTCAGAGACATTAGGTAAAACACAGAGAAAAAGGTTTAAGCTAACAGGATCATTATTTAGACAAAGTAAAGCAACGAGATAAGACTCGAAGTAAATGTCTATGCGCTACTACCTTAATCAAATCGCATTAGTTTGGGCTCGCCCATACGTTTCCTTGACGCTCCTGACGCAATATGAATACAATTTGAAACATCCTTGGTGCTAGAACTGGCCGAGATTAATACTATAATACAGCTTAAAACATCCTTACAGCTAGAACCGACCGAGAATAATACTAGAATACAACTTAAAACACCCTTACAGCTAGAACCGACCGAGAATAATACTAGAATACAACTTAAAACACCCTTACAGCTAGAACCGACCGAGAATAATACTAGAATACAGCTTAAAACATCCTTACAGCTAGAACCGACCGAGAATAATACTATAATACAGCTTAAAACACCCTTACAGCTAGAACCGACCGAGAATAATACTAGAATACAACTTAAAACACCCTTACAGCTAGAACCGACCGAGAATAATACTATAATTCAGCTTAAAACACCCTTACAGCTAGAACCGACCGAGAATAATACTATAATACAACTTAAAACACCCTTACAGCTAGAACCGACCGAGAATAATACTATAATACAGCTTAAAACACCCTTACAGCTAGAACCGACCGAGAATAATACTAGAATACAACTTAAAACACCCTTACAGCTAGAACCGACCGAGAATAATACTATAATACAGCTTAAAACACCCTTACAGCTAGAACCGACCGAGAATAATACTAGAATACAACTTAAAACACCCTTACAGCTAGAACCGACCGAGAATAATACTATAATACAGCTTAAAACACCCTTACAGCTAGAACCGACCGAGAATAATACTATAATACAACTTAAAACACCCTTACAGCTAGAACCGACCAAGAATAATACTATAATACAACTTAAAACACCCTTACAGCTAGAACCTACCGAGAATAATACTAGAATACAGCTTAAAACACCCTTACAGCTAGAACCGACCGAGAATAATACTAGAATACAACTTAAAACACCCTTACAGCTAGAACCGACCGAGAATAATACTATAATACAGCTTAAAACACCCTTACTTCTAGAACCGACCGAGAATAATACTATAATACAACTTAAAACACCCTTACAGCTAGAACCGACCGAGAATAATACTATAATACAGCTTAAAACACCCTTACAGCTAGAACCGACCGAGAATAATACTAGAATACAACTTAAAACACCCTTACAGCTAGAACCGACCGAGAATAATACTATAATACAGCTTAAAACACCCTTACAGCTAGAACCGACCGAGAATAATACTATAATACAACTTAAAACACCCTTACAGCTAGAACCGACCGAGAATAATACTAGAATACAACTTAAAACACCCTTACAGCTAGAACCGACCGAGAATAATACTATAATACAGCTTAAAACATCCTTACAGCTAGAACCGACCGAGAATAATACTAGAATACAACTTAAAACACCCTTACAGCTAGAACCGACCGAGAATAATACTAGAATACAACTTAAAACACCCTTACAGCTAGAACCGACCGAGAATAATACTAGAATACAGCTTAATACATCTGTACAGCTAGAACTAACCTAGAATAATACTAGAATAGAACTTAAAACATTCTTGATATCCACATTACAGGGATTGCTACTAGAACCAAAACTAAAACATTATTGCTGCTAGAACTGGAAGAGAATAATACTAGAATACAGCTTACATACCCTTGCTACTTGAACTAAACGAGAATAATACTAGAATGCAGCATAAAATACCCTTGCTGCTTGAACTAACCGAGAATAATACTAGAATGCAGCTCAATACTTCCTTGATGTCCACATTACACGGATTGCTGCTAGAATACAGCTAAATAAACCCTTGGCGCTAGAACTGACCAAGAAATAATACTAGAATATAGCTTGAAACACCCTTGATATCCATATCACATGATTTGCTACTAGGATACAACTTAAAACATCCTTGCTGCTAGAACTGACCAAGAATAATACTATAATACAACTTCAAACATTCTTGCTGCTAGAACCGACCGAGAATATTACTAGAATACAGCTTAAAACATCCTTGATGCTAGAACCTACTGAGAATACATTTATACAGCTAGAAATAACCGAGAATAATACTAGAATACAACTTAAAACACCTTTCATATCAACATTACAGAGATTGCTATTAGAATATAACTTAAAACAGCCTTGCTGCTGGAACCGGCTAAAAATAATACTAGAAAACCGCTTAATACATCTGTACAGCTAGAACTAGCCGAGAATAAGACTAGAATACAACTTAAAACACCTTTGATATACACATTACGGGGATTGCTACTAGAATACAACCTAAAACATCCTTGCTGCATGAACTGACCGAAAATAATAATAGTGTAAAACTAAAACACACTTGGAGCTAGAAGCAAACGAGAATAATACTAGAATACAACTTAAAATAACCTTGCTGCTAAAACTGAACGAGAATAATACTAGAATACTGCTTAATACATCTGTACAGCTAGGACTAGCCGAGAATAATACTTGAATACAACGTAATAACCCTTGATATCCACATTACAGGGATTTTTACTAGAATACAACTTAATACATCCTTGCTGCTAGAACTGACCGAAAATTATACTAGAATACAACTTACAACATCCTTGTTGCTAGAATCGATCAAGAATAATTTTAGAATACAGCTTAAAATACCCTTGATGCTAGAACCAACCGAGAATAATACTAGAATACAACTTAAAACACCCTTGCTGCTAGAACCGACCGAGAATACTACTAAAATACTACTCACTAAATCTGTACAGCTAGAACCGTCCGAGAATAATACTAGAATACAGCTTAATACATCTGTACAGCTAGAACTAGCGGAGAATAATACTAGAATACAACTTAAAACACCTTTGATATCCACATTACGGGGATTACTACTAGAATACAACCTAAAACATCCTTGCTGCATGAACTAACCGAGAATAATACTAGTGTACAACTAAAACACACTTGGAGCTAGAACCAAACGAGAATAATACTAGAATACAACTTAAAACACTCTTGCTGCTAGAACCGACCAAGAATAATACTAGAATACAACTTGAAACATCTTTGCTGCTAGAACTGATCGAGAACAATACTAGAATACAGCTAAATACTTCCTTGATGTCCACATTACAGGGATTAATACAGCTTAATACACCCTTGATACAGCTTAATACACCCTTGGTGCTAGAACCGACCAAGAATAATACTAGAATACAACTTGAAACACCCTTGATATCCACAATAAAGGGGTTGCTACTAGAATACAACTTAAAACATCTTTGCTGCTAGAACTGACCAAGAATAATATAGAATACAACTTGAAACACCCTTGATATCCACAATAAAGGGGTTTCTACTAGAATACAGATTAAAAGACTCTGTAGCCCACATTGACAAGGCTTAATAATAAGTTTAAACGGCTTTACTGCTTCTTACAGATAAAGCATGGTATAAATATAGCCCTGTACTACTTTTTCAGTGGTAGTGATTATATGAAATTGGTATTTGTAATATTATAATACTGTTTTTGTAACCTTAATATTATATTTAAAGTTGTTTACTATGTTTGTTCAACAAAATTAATATACGTTTATACAGATTGCACGGCATCCTCACTTAATATGAAGGGAACACGCAACCACATCGTTTGTGATTTGATATCAACAGAAGGAAAATGTTGTTCTATCGTCGACCTGAAATAAAATTGTAAAGCATATTTTCTGATTTAGGAGAAACAAGAGATAAAGGGAATTCTGGAATAAAAGATTGTTTCCAAACTGTATAATACATTTTCCTGTTATTTATCGGTTTTTGCAGCAAAAGCAGGCTCTGAGATTAGTTTTGGAAATGCGTTTGTAGACAAAAATGGAAGACTATAATGACAAACAAAAATACTTTGGTATATGTATCACTTAAAACTTTAATAGTTTTAAAGATTTAGTTTAAAAGTATATTGAAAAAGATTTACAAGGACTTCAATAGATCCAGTTCTTAAGGTAAGGTATAAAGAACTCTTTAAAGTTATTTAATGTTATTTTCTAAGGTAATTGGTCTCGTTAACAGGAGAACTATTCTTTTATCAACAATAATAAATAGACCAAGGAGTTATAAAAACACATAGAATTTGTTTACGATGATATTTTTTGTACTAAATCTATGAACGATCCACTTTATAAGACATTTTCATTCAACGAATTTAATACACTCGTTTAACAAGAAATGATTTATGTTGGGCTTATAAATTTTAGAAAGTATATAATTTTATAAATTCTATCAATATCATAATTTATTTAAAAATTTACAAGAGGCATACTTTTGAACACAGATTTTCACCTTACAATTTTTGAAACACAGATTCAAGTCTGACAAATTATTATGAGAATAAAAATATTATTAGTGTAGAAGATATAAATTACTAAATAAAAATGGAAATATTCGATATATATTCTGCAATTAAGCATAACATTTAATGACAGAATATTAAACAAAAAAACAAATTACTAGACATACTTATAAGGCAATTGATTTCGTACATACTGATACGGTTTTTTAAACTAACATATTCCTCTATTTATCTTCCAATTCTTTTATCCCTATATTAATTTTACTTTACGTATTTCTTGAACTTTTATCTACCTGAAGTTTAGTGAATTATATTTCGTTTGTTTTATATTTTAATGTCTGTTTTAAATAAACAAATCTTTGATGTTCAACAACTATTACGGTTAGTGTGAACTTGTGTCTCCATTTAAAATCTCTATTTATGTCTATGGTTTGGATTTAGATGTGTGTTAATCCAGTATGTGTGATATTTATTTATTTACATAAAAATATTCTCTCAACGCTTCATTTAATCTTCAATAATTGATTTAAATATTGCAATCAAATAATGTTTTCTATTTGCTATTTATTACTATTTATGCCTATGTAATGCTATTTATTGAAGGAAAGGTAGTAGACCCTACTACGTTTTTAGTAACAGTGTTGGTGAGTAGTTGAGTACAGTTTTCTGCCTTTCCTAACATTAAAATACATTCCGTTAATGACGCGTTTTGAATACCTAATTCTCAAAACCTAAATAGTGATTGAGGAAGTGTAATTTAAATTTTAAAAACAAAGTTATTCCAAAACGCGTTAACAAATGAAAATATTTATGTTAAGGAAAAACAGAAAAATGTACTCAAATGTATACAAATATTATAAACGGAAGAGAAGATGAATATATTAGGAATTTAAAGGGTTGGTAACCTTATCTACCTAAATTTATGGATACAAAACGGATGTCACAAGATGTACTGTACAAAGTGTATTGACGTCTTCATACATACATACAGAACTGTAAGAGATAATACTTACAAGAAATAGACGTAACGCCATATTTATGGTTTAAATGCAATGCACAGTGTGAAGTAAGTCAACTGGACATCTGACACTTTGCTTACACGGGTGAGAAATCGGATGTTCACTGCAATTTAAATTAACAATCCCACTTGTTTTGCATTTGTAATAACACGTACACTGCAAAATTTAGTAATTACAGAATACAGTCCGATCTATAATAATACGATACACACTCTTCAATTTAATACAATTATACTGTACAGTCAGTGTAGAAGTAATTTTCAAGGTCGACTCTATGCATGATAAAAATGAATCAAATCCTATTAAAATTTTGTGTGTCTGTTAAAATATATGATCTTGCAGTGATCGATGAGTCGACGCAGTGATGGATTGATTTACGTAACACAGGTGTTTGCTTACAAACATCTGGTGTGTATTAAAAAGGGATTATTTAAATGAGGCGTCATTAGGGAACGCTGGTTATAATGTTTTGGGTCATGATTTTGGCATTTAAAAACATTTTTGATATTTGTAATGAGATTAAACATTTTCTTTTCTTCACAAAGTCTTCTATGATAGAAATAAGTAATTTTAATGAGCTATATTTTATACTTCTCTTAGTTTTTTAAGGACTGAATAGTGAAATTTAGATAAAGCTTTAGGTATTGAAACGTAGGTAGAAGATGGCATTATTATAACTGTTTGACGCAACTGTGGCGTAATGTTTATTTTTAAATAAATAAAACCTCTAAACCACAAATAACATTTATTTAAACCTTATGTAAATTTCGATTGCCCAGCAATCATCTTCAGAGGTATTTAAAAAATACAACTGTTGTATTTTTTAAATACCTCTGAAGATGATTGCTGGGCAATCGAAATGTACATAAGGTTTAAATAAATGTTATTTGTGGTTTAGAGGTTTTATTTATTTAAAAATATGGTATTATTATTTTTGTATTTATTCTTTTTTTAATTAATATTGGTGTTACGGGGAGTAAGATATTGTTATAAGATTTCATTGTTAATATTTTATAATAATATAGGCCCAATTTAAATAACTAGGATCAGAGTTAAATTAGAAACTTTTATTCATATAGATACATTAAGAATTATAGCAGAGAGGGATTTTCAACCGTTTAGTAGAAACATTATTTCCCAAACAATATATGTCTAAAAATGTCAACATTAAAACGTGTAGAAAAAAAACCTTAGGCTGCAGTCATATAGATAGCAACTGGTGATCGCAACGCAACGTAAATTTGAGTTGCTATTAGAAAAGTTGCTAGTCGGTTTACACGATTGTTTATATTATAAAGTTACTAGTCTAGAGGAAGATTGTATATATTTTAAGAAACGAGCTACAAAAAAGATACAAAAAAAGACAATTCAGTGTAGGCCTACAACTCTATAACGTTATTCATGCGCGACAAAGTCAATATATTGCTGTGCAAAAGTCACGAAATTACCCAGACGAATTTTTCAATTATTATTGAATGAGCATTAGCAGTTATGACTACCTTTTAAGTAATGTATTTTAGAACATCATGAAAAAAAACAATAATTTGCGAGAAAGATGGAGAGATAAATTTCAGCTGGAGAAAGATTAACAGTAACACTCAGCTGAAGTTAATTGCTCATTTATGTATTTATATATTTTATGTATAACTGCAAAACGTATAACGTTACTTTTACAATGAAATAAAAATTGGTTTTTTAAACTAATGAAATTTTATAGTTCAAGTGCCGATTTTATATATTTTGAACTAATTGTCGGTAATCATTCATATCATCTTGAAGCTGTTGGATACACAAATCATGACAAGATCCAGCAATATTTTATTTTTCTGACATGATATACCAGTATAATAACACTATTCAAAGAAACAGAAATACAAAATACAAATAAAAATTATTATCCTTTAAATACGGTATCACTCTTAAAAAACGCAAACACAACACAACAAATACTGCTGGCAACTGAGAAACTGAGCAACGAGTTTACAGCATACTGTACCTAGAGCAACTCTAGTTTCTGTGTCACTCAATAGTCGTGTTACTATCATTTCTCTATGAATATGTGCATACAACTCCGTATGCTGTGAAAGAGCAACAAGTTTGCGTTGCGTTGCCGTCACCAGTTGCTTTCTATATGTTCGCAGCCTTACTGAGAACCATTTAGTCGTACTTATACTTACGGTGTCAATGGTAAGCTTTTATAAAGTGGACGGAGTTTAGGAGCGAGGCGGCATAATTGCCTATCTTGAACCATATGTTGCTCTAGATAGGGAGTTTGGCCAGAACTAGACATTGCCAAACATTGCTTTACGTTATTGGCCGAAAGTGCTAGTTTTCAGAAAATAAATCAACACATGACTTGGAAAGCACCTAAAAATTTCAGTGGTAAACGGAAATCGAAGCCGGGATCTTCCACTTATTAGACACGTTTCTACTGACTAGACCACCCAGCTGCCTGATTTTATTATGTATATATATATATATATATATATATATATATATATATATATATATATATATATTAAATATGGTGATATGTTTTCTTGTAATATAGTTAATAAATTTAAAATATTTCAAAAAGAAGAATACATTTAATGAAAGAATATTCATTATAAGTATTCTTGTTTTTGAAATATTTTAAATTTATTATATATATTGCAATATGTATTCTTGTGTATTAATAAAGAACTAAGTCAAAATACAAATACAAGAATTATAATTGAATTTACAATTCAAAGCTTTTCGTTGGCTAACAGTACCAACATCATCAGGAATATTAAACGATGATATATACATATATATCATCAGAATACACATTTAATGTGTATTAGTTTATTATGTAATTATTATTAATATTTAAAAAAAATATGTTTTATCTCTTTTCAAATGACTTATGTTCAAATCACTAAACGACCATTTTATACTCTAAACTGTAACTAAATCTGACTAAAACTGAGAAACAAATAGCATTTTCGTCAAAAAATACTTCATACTTGTAAGTTTATTTAAATATTTTTCCACTACATTAAATTGTATTGCAGTCCCTAGACTGAAATTTCGTTCTCTTTTTTCTTACAATTTACAAAGACTAGGACAACATCAATGACATCAACATTGTTTTATCGTCCATTGTCTGGAAACAGGAAATAACAGGGCGATTTCATTGCGTTGTCTGGCGAGTACTTAGATAATTGTACAAACATATCCCTCGCTCAGAGTGTTTAACTAATATATGTTTGTTACATTTCAAACATATATATAATAAACATATATATATATATATAATCCTATTACAAACGTTGGTGTTATGCACGTAAGTACTTAGTATAGGTTATTAATACGGAACATAAGCTATGCATTAGGCAGGTTATTGCATATTTATTTGCTGCTACTAGCTTCGGTCATATTATGTAACAATAAGTACATGTGCTTCCGTTTCATCCATGTCATCTATTCCAATGTCGACTATATTAATTATTATTTGTTCAAAATGGATTCCTGTGTACCAAATCCACAACGCAACATTTATATTAAACAAACTTTCAACATCAAGGGCAGCAAAATATCATCACTTAGTGTTATATATACATGCCTATGTATAATCAAGGTTATGGTTTTCTCGTAGTACATTTTTCCAAAACATAAATGTGTTTATAGGAAATAATTTAAATTTCATATAACACATATGCGAAGCTGTTCGCTGACATTTAGTTAATATTTTGAAGTATGCTGACTAAATAGTCATCGAAAAACTTTGTATATATTATATATCTAGTTTAAAATTGTAGTTTAATAAAGTAGTCAAGTTGAATTACACACAAACACACACACACACACCAACACACACACACACACACACACACACACACACACACACACACATATATATATATACATGGCTATGCATAATCAAGGTTTTGATTTTATCATAGTATATTTTTCCAAAAAATAAATGTTTTTATAAGCTATAATTTAAATTTCATATAACACATTAGCAAAGCTTTTCGCTGATATTTAGTTAATATGGAACTTTGGCTGTCTATAATAAACAAAGAACCATAATACATACATTGATTTTAAGCCAATAGCAGATGTTTTAGAAACAACTTAAGAATTGGACATTAAGGTATTAATAAGATTAGTAATAGATTTAATAGTATTGTACGTCTTCAAACTTATATAATTTCAAAAGACATGCAATCTTAAATAGCGTAGTAGTTTATTAAAGTATAATCAAAATAAAAATATTACAGTATTTTGACAGTGAATGTAGAGCAATCCAATAGTCATAATAAATAATCTTTAGGTAAGTCCATTCTCCACCAAGGTAAGAAGAAAGTAAGAGAAGCTCAAAATGAATTACCAGAGTAAACGACATCTATTTCAATGTGAGGCTGAATTAAAACTTGTTAAAGAACGAAATCAAGTTCTATGTGAAAAATTATCAAAACAAAAACAAAAATTAGGACCTAAACAAGAGTTAGATAAAACCGAAGATATTGACGTAATAAAAGTTTTCTGAAGCGAAGTGTAACTAAATCTGTATTTTCAATAACAAAATTTATTTAAATTTTACAAAGGAGAATTTATATTTTTACTTCTAAAACTAGGTTACAGTTATTTTCCCTCTAGAGTATAAGTTGATAAAATAAATTCCTAACAATCTATTTCCTGTAAGGCAATGGGACACCAGGGATATGTACCTTATTTAGATACATTTATTAATATGTATTTTTCAATATTACTGGTAAAATTTGGTATTATTATTACAATACTAGTAATAATAATTTGTCATACATAGAAATCTCATCAACCAACAATAACCGATTTATTGTGGGCATTTCCAATCAAGCTACGCCCATTAACTGACGACTTTTAATAGAACTACATCTCAATTTAATGAGCTGTGTCGAATAATTATTAATATTAGTAATAGAATATATGGACAAATATGTGAAAGTGAAACGAATAGAGGTTTATTCTATTTCCCAACCGCAAGATTTGAACATTACACGCCGTTATTTGCCTAATAAACTCATCACAGCACAAAATTACGACTATTTTGAATGCATAACAATGATAATATTATATTACAATGGTATATAGGTAATGAGGACTATTTTATGGTATTGAATAGGGATACTTACAAAGTCTCCAGTTACGGTGTGTATATGTATTTATATATAAATATAAAACAAAGTTTCCTAATGTACAGTGAGCGGTTGGTGACGTCACTCAGCTAATGCTTTATCGCATGAAATGACATTCCCTAATGATAGGCTACGAAATACTCGTAGCCGCTATGTAAAGTTAACTAAGGCTTAACATGTGTTTTGTTCATAAGCAAATATAAAGTATCTGGATATTTTGTTGATAAACTTCGCACGAGTTGAATACGAATTGAACGTAGTATAATATAAAGCCCTGTTTTATAAAGATAATTTTAGTTTTTATAGTTTTAAGTCCACCTGTGAATTTCCTTTATGTTTTATTTTCTAATTGCAAACACTATTTATGGTTTGCTACTTTTAAAATAACATACGCCTGGAGTTTATATTTTATTCTTGAATAACATATATAAGAAAAACAAATCCTAAAGTGGGCGAGTAAAAGTCAACTTTTATCGACATAGCTTAACGTTAGTTAAAGTTTGCAAAAAAAATCGTGTTCTAATAAATATATTTTATTAAATATATCAATACTTGTACATACTACAGCTAAAATGAAAACATAAATGTATATGTAAAAAAAAATTAAAATAATATTGTGCGTAAATATTTAGTTATATATATTTTAAATTATATAACTATTTATTATTACATAGCTACATTTATATACTAGTATAACATTATTTATATTTATATTATAAATATAGGCTAGATATTTAAAAATATACTAACATTATCATTCATATTATTATATTTTATACTATTCAATAATATTAACAATAAATTATATATTATTATACAATTATATTATAAATTATATATTTCATATATACCAATAATTAGAGGTATTAATATGCTATTTAAAATTATTATGTATTGCTAAAGATATATAGTAATTTTGAACTCTAACAAATACTCATTTGAAGTAAATGAAAATACTTCATTAACCATAAAAATCACCAATATTTTTTTGTTAGCATAGAGAAACGTATTGTGCTATTGAGCTGCTAAACAACAGTAATATAAAATAAAACCACTAATCTTTCATAAAGGATTTTATTACGTTCAAAGTTGCAATATTGTTTTATTAAGAAATTACACTACCATCTACTTATTGTTATTCCTTACGATTAGTTCATAATTGAATGGCTCAAGGAACATGTATATTTAATATGGTATTTATATTAAAAGTATAATTATTTTTTAAAAACTGTTAACAAAGAAACATAAAATACTTTAAGTAATTTTCATATACTTTTTGAATTTCTTTTTATCGTAATATTCCTTTTGTGTAACTGAATATATACTAGCTAAACCAAAACATTTATTACGTATCTAATAAATATTTCCTTATTTCCTAACCATGAAATGTTTAAACCTGGTTTACTTAAACCGAAGTAAAGGTAATTAAACCTGCCCGTATTATATTCGTAATTAAATCACATATTAAACAAGTATTTTATTATTCCATTAGCCTCACTGGAAATATATAAACCAATCTGTGATAGCCTTACAATAAAAATTTTGAAATAATTCAAAATGTCTAATAATCAGGCTGCGTGACCTAATTGTCTACTACTCTGGCTGGCTACGTGACCAAACCGTCTACTAATCTACGTGATGGCTACATTATTAGGTTTGTAACCTAATAATCAGGTTTGTATGACCTGATATTTATGATATAAATCTGATGAGATTTCTATGTATGGCAAATTATTATTACTAGTATTGTAATAATAATACCAAATTTTACCAGTAATATTGAAAAATACATATTAATAAATGTATCTAAATAAGGTACATATCCCTGGTGTCCCATTGCCTTACAGGAAATAGATTGTTAGGAATTTATTTTATCAACTTATACTCTAGAGGGAAAATAACTATAACCTAGTTTTAGAAGTAAAAATGTAAATTCTCCTTTGTAAAATTTAAATAAATTTTGTTATTGAAAATACAGATTTAGTTACACTTCGCTTCAGAAAACTTTTATTACGTCAATATCTTCGGTTTTATCTAACTCTTGTTTAGGTCCTAATTTTTGTTTTTGTTATGATAATTTTTCACATAGAACTTGATTTCGTTCTTTAACAAGTTTTAATTCAGCCTCACAGTGAAATAGATGTCGTTTACTCTGGTAATTCACTTTGAGCTTCTCTTACTTTCTTCTTACCTTGGTGGAGAATGGACTTACCTAAGGATTATTTATTATGACTATTGGATTGCTCTAAATTCACTGTCAAAATACTGTAATATTTTTATTTTGATTATACTTTAATAAACTACCACGCTATTTAAGATTGCATGTCTTTTGAAATTATTTAAGTTTGAAGACGTACAATACTATTAAATCTATTACTAATCTTATTAACACCTTAATGTCCAATTCTTAAGTTGTTTCTAAAACATCTGCTATTGGCTTAAAATCAATGTATGTATTATGGTTCTTTGTTTATTATAGACAGCCAAAGTTCCATCCGCAATATAAAACAGCAACAAACAAAAATTAGTATTTTGAACGTAATTCATATACATACATATATATATATATATATATATATATATATATATATATATATATATATATATAATTTGCTTTTCGATGACTATTTAATCAGCATACTTTGGTTGCATGAAAAATATTAACTAAATGTCAGCGAAAAGCTTTGCTAATGTGTTATATGAAATTTAAATTATAGCTTATAAAAAACATTTATTTTTTGGAAAAATATACTATGAGAAAACCCATGTGTGTGTGTGTGTGTTTGTGTGTAGTTCAACTTGACTACTTTAGTAAACTACAATTTTAAACTAGATATATAATATATACAATGTTTTTCGATGACTCGTTTTTCGATTTAGTCAGCATACTTTGGTTACATTCAAAATATTAACTAAATGTCAGCGAACAGATTCGCATACGTGTTATATGAAATTTAAATTATTTCCTATAAACACATTTATGTTTTGGAAAAATGTACTACGAGAAAACCATAACCTTGATTATACATAGGCATGTATATATAACACTAAGTGATGATATTTTGCTGCCCTTGATGTTGAAAGTTTGTTTAATATAAATGTTGCGTTGTGGATTTGGTAGGTACAAAGGAATCCATTTTGAACAAATAATAATTAATATAGTCGACATTGGAATAGATGACATGGATGACACGGAAGCACATGTAATTATTGTTACATAATATGACCGAAGCTAGTAGCAGCAAATAAATATGCAATAACCTGCCTAATGCATAGCTTATGTTCCGTATTAATAACCTATACTAAGTACGAGTACTTACGTGCATAACACCAACGTTTGTAATAGGATTATATATATATATATATATACATAAAATGTAACGAACATATATTAGTTAAACACTCTGAGCGATGGATATGTTTGTACAATAATCGAAGTACTCGCCAGACAACGCAATGAAATCGCCCTGTTATTTCCTGTTTGCAAACAATCGACGATAAAACAATGTTGATGTCATTGATGTTGTCCTAGTCTTTGTAAATTGTAAGAAAAAAGAGAACGAAATTTCAGTCTAGGGACTGCAATACAATTTAATGTAGTGGACAAATATTTAAATAAACTCACAAGTATGAAGTATTTTTTGACGAAAATGCTATTTGTTTCTCAGTTTTAGTCAGATTTAGTTACAGTTTAGAGTATAAAATGATCATTTAGTGATTTGAAAATAAGTCATTTGAAAAGTGATAAAACATATTATTTTTAATTATTATTAATAATTACATAATAAACTAATACACATTAAAAACCTATTTACACCAATCGCGTTTCAGTGTCGTAACCATCATCAATGATTTTTATAAGACATAACAACAAGTAAATTTTAATTGCTGTGAAGTATTTAACTTTACCCACAAACACAGCTCAAATTTTATTTGTTTATTTTTATCATAAAAACTTTTATCATAAAAATAAAATTTTGGCCGAAGCAGACTATGTTTGTTTAGCTACGAATACGGCTAGGTAAGTAAAGTGGCTCTTATCAACTTACTTATTGATTTATATAATATGTTAGATTATAATATGTTATAATCCGAATATATAATATGTTAGAAAGTTAATGAAACAAATAGAGAACGTGAGACAAAAAAAGAGAGAGGTAGACAGATAGGTAGAGAAAGAGAGAGAGAGAGAGAGAGAGAGAGAGAGAGAGAGAGAGAGAGTGTGGTGGAAGATAAAAAGGGATTGATTGGCGGGGGAGTCACCACAACTGACGCTTATTTTATACTGTCTTGCTTGGAAATAGGGGGCTTGAACATTTTTCTTCATATAAAAAGACTTTAGTCATGAGTGTCAAGCTTCGCCTGAAAATGGTTCTTGGAGAATTGTATAAGACTTAACTGAATTAGGGAAGCGTCAGTCGTTGATATATGATAAATTGACGATAGCATTAGGTTGAAAGCAACTGGTTATAAGAGAAATGTACTTATTGGGTCGATTGAATTGGTTGTACCTGCTATTATTACCAAAAAATGCCAGTCTTGAGACTGTCGTACCGAAGTGACATGGCGAGTGAATTATTTAGATATATACATGTTCAACATTTTATTAAAATGGGAAACAGTATGTCTCGTTTAACAATCGGTAAATCATATAAATACATTTAGAGTATGTATAAATTCAATTAAATTACCATATAAGTTTATGATAATGTATTAAAAATTGACAAGGGCAAAATGATCTACAAAATTCGTTTAATGCAATAAACCTTTTTTGAGACTGTTAGTAGAATGTGAACTTTTATTCTATACTTTTACCAAACTTTAAAATGAATCTACGTCAAACCAGTATAATTTGATAATCGCAAATTACCGTATTACGCTTTAACTTAATACGCAATACGAAAAGTAACATAGCCTACAACTAATTAAAACAGCTGTTTTATGAAATCATAAGTTGTCATGTCATTTAAAACATAGTATACGATATTTCTTGACATAATATAGGATATTATCTAAGTATAAACATTTGAAAATCAATTGATATAACTACAAAATGTCTTTTAAGGGAACACAAAACCAGCTATTACTTTATCGGCTGTCTTCAATTCTGTTTCAAAAATCTTTATCTAAAGATGCCAAACGAATACTTTACTTCATTCTAAAATATGTCAGTCTCTCATGAAGAAGTTCTCACTTCAAAATGACAAACAACAAATAAGCAACCCGCAACAAAGTGATAAGCAGTCTGAATAAACTGAGGTCCTGATCTCCTTGGTAATGCATTTCGACAAAGGAACGAAATTCTCACATCTAATATTTTCACTTTCTCTTTATAGTAAGTCAAGAAAACGTGATATCTTTAAAAATACACCACATCTCGACGCTTTAGGACAAACTTTAAATAATATATTTATTTACCTTTTTTGCTTTATCTAATTTTTTAATCTATTCTTGGCCTTTCAGGCCACCATTTGCATTTGTATTCAAACATTATGCCTAATATTCTAACGTTTCAAACGGATTTAAATAAATGTTTTGGAAAATCCCGTTTTGAAGAAATATAGTACAAAAGAAAAGATTTCACCAAATTAGTTATGTCCTACTCGAAACGAAAGTGGCGAACTATTTAAAAAAGTTCAATTCCTAAGAAACAGATTCCCTTTTCTTTTATAAATAATAATTTATATTATTATAAAAATCATAATTATTAATATATTAATAAATCACATTTTTTATTCAGTCAACACATATAATAATACGACTGTATAATTTCATTATAATTATACATACCTGCAAAATTTGTAGAACATACGGTAGATGAGACTCTTTCTCTATTAATTATGTGTAGGCGGTAGATTATCATATCAGCTGGAGAATGTTCTATTCCCTTAGTTAACGTATCTGCCTTCCTTATACTTACTTGTAAGAAACACTATTCCCAGTACTCAGCCAATGTTGATGGAGGATTTCCGAAACTCGTCAACTGAGAAGAGACGACATCGTTAGAAAAACATAAGATTACGTTCTCAGCGTATTTAACACTATCGTTCACTACAGAGTGTTTCAGAGTCGTTTTTGCTATTGCAATTAGCATTAGGATTGCTTGTTCGCTGATCCACAAATTCATAGCGTTAGTTTCAATAGATTAAGTTTTTAATCATGAACCAAATAATAATAATGGTTACAAAGTGTAAACGTTTATGTTTTTAATGTAGATACATTGTGTCTCTTTATAAATTCAAAACCTATATTATTAGAGTTACAACATTTTATTGCATTACAGTTTGTTGTTTATAGTTTTATAAACTGTAAGCTATTGCTTCGTATTAGATTAATACAATTTTAGCTCTTGAAAAGGATTTTCGGATAGAAAATCGAAACGTAGAGTATTTGTAAAAACATAAATTGGTCTGCAATCTGTCAATAATCTGATCAACATTTATTAATATATCTTTATAGATATTAATTTTAAAACTAGTTACGTAATAAACTAACCTATGTTTTCACTGTTCTCAGTCTATCACAATGGCTCATGACGATTTTAAACCGTTTATTGGAATCCATCTCATATCAGAATATCTCAACGAATTCAACCTCAAACTCATGATATGCGGAACCAGGTGACTAATGTCACTTGGGTAGAATTGTGCCATAACCCGAGGTAAAAGTGTCACTGTAAGGGTTGCTCGGGGATGAGAGGAATGCTCCAACAAAACGTCACGATGTCTCATGGTTTCCATAACTACTAAGACCTGAAGATCTATCCGAAAAGCCTGGTTTTCTGTACCATTAAAACTCCATTTCCTATTAATTAGTTCCAGGTGGTGTAATCAAACTTTTATCTACACCCGTTTGATCTTACCAAAGAGCCGATACCAAGGAACTTGCCCTCAGCCTGCCCATTGAGACTTTCACTACGCACAGCTATGGACTGAATTGTATTTCGACGAATGGAGACAGCTACCGTAATAAGAAGGTATCTTGGAAAATAATATTCCCGAAAAACAGTCGTAACGAACTTATAGGAAAAAGCTGAGAAATGATTCGTGCAAATTGGATGCAAGAAAGATAAATCCAAAATAATTCAATGAACGGTTGTAATTCAAGAAATAAAAAAACTACCAAATAGTTTTAATAACGTGACATTAGCTGTCTATTCATATTAAAAATATGTGTCTACACAAACTGGTGGTCAAGAACACATTGCACCATAGCGTAGTATATCCGTAGTGAAGCATGACTGAATACAATCAGTGCTTGTGTTAATTGCGGGTTTAGGTTATTTCAGCGGGAATAATGCCACGGCTACGGGAAGCATTAGTTTTCTGCTCTTATTGTGCCGGCATATCACATACTTAGCTCACCTGACCCGGTCATTAGAACTGCGGGAAACAGTCTTGGTTTTATCTAATGAAGGCATGGATGCTATGAGCGGCTTATCCAGTTATACATTCTCCGAAAGGAAAAGTTTTAATGGAATACTTGTGTATTACTTACTATTTGATTGAAAACCATTTACATATTTTAAATAACCATATGAAACACGATCTTAGTCATATGAGGAGAAAACTACAGGAGGAATATGAGGTAGCAGGCTCAACAACGAACATTCTAAAATTTGATTATCTAATAGTAGGCAAAGAAGAGATTTGGGACCTTAAACTTAGAAAACACTGTAATCAACACTGTATTTGGGTACAAACCTCCAAATATCTAAGGGCGATTTTAATAAGAAAGGCGATATTGAGGAGAAAATCAGGGGATGAATAAAGAAAGGCGGACCAGTGACACGAACCTTAAACACTCTACAGTTTAAGCGGTATGGGATGTTACGAATGCTAATAATAACCAGCTCATGTCGATGGAAATGGACTATTTAAGACGACCCTAAGGTGAATCTAGACTTAAAAGGGCCAGAAATAGGCAAATATGTAACTAAATAAAAAAGGATAAAAATATAATGGAGGAGATAGACACAAGACAATTAGCATGATTTGGACACGTAAAGAAGACGGCAGAAGGTGTCCTCCAAAGGTAATAGAGTAGATTCCCCCTGAGAAAAGAAAGAGACGAAGACCACGAAGAAGTTGGCGTGATAGCATCGACGAAGCAATGACTGGAAGAAACCTAGAAAAAGCCATATATTAATATGGCAGAAGAAATTGGAAATTGGAGACAACAGCTGTAACAGATCCGTTATAAAAACATAATAAGTACATAATCTCACCCACCCTTCTGTATGGTCCCTGTAGAGAGCAGATCTTCTTCAGATAACTAATACATTTCCTTGCAGGAAGAGGGATAATCAAAGACAGATGAAAATAGGTAACTAAGGACAGTGCATAATGTTCCTTTAGGAAAAAGAAATATTGGTGCGTTGTCAGGTTAGGTTCACTCATACGTAGACTTGCTTTCCTCCGGAGTGAAGAGGTACTGACTACCACCTACACAGGGTTTCAACGGAGTTTTTGTCCTAAATATTCTTCAAAATGGCTTAGTTAATTATACTGTTTATATATAAAAAAAAATTAATACATTTTCATTATAAATTTTTATTATGTAAAAATGTAAAATTTTTAATAAGAAATACATGTTTCTATTGGATGAATTAAAATTAAATATTGTTTAAACATGTCCACCTCTTTTAATTTAACACTCTCAAGCATTTTGAGGAAAATCTTGAATTTATATTCTCCAAACATATGATATCTAGTTAGATTGCTTTGCTACACTGGAATTTATTAGATTCGAATAAGTAACGATATCTTGAATTTTTATTCTCCAAACGTAAAATAACTAATTAGATTGCTTTGATATACAGGAATTTATAATTTTTCCAATGATCATAATCAGTTCCAGATTAATTTTGTAGTTGTAGACGTAATATCTTAAATTTCGTTTTTCAATCGTACAATATTTAGCTGGCTTGCTTTGGTAAACTGGAATTTATATATTAATAAAATCGCACTTTAATCCAGAAGAGTGATCTGTAATGAGCAGCAGAGTAAGAAGTTTCCGAGGCTACTTCAAATTTTAAATGCACTCTCAATTTTTGCTGTAAAGAAGACAGTTATGATTTCATGTTATATTGTTAGGAACGTGCATACGTCTTGCATCTGATGTTTTATTGGAGTTGGAAAATAAGTTTATTTATCTTCAAATTTTGCTGGTGTAAAATGTAGGGTATACTGTTAAAATGCACGCCGTTCTGTTAAATTTCACTCTTTCATACTGCTAAAATACACGGCGTTCTGTTAAATTTCATTGAATTTCATACTGTTATAATGCACGGTGTTCTGATAAACTTCACTGATTTTCTTACTGCTAAAATGCACTTTGTACTGTTAAATTTCACTGACTTTTTTAATGTTGAAATGTTTGTAATAATGTTTGTTTATAAATGTGTAATGTTTACTCTCAAATTACTTCCATACTGATAAAATACCACCGTTAATTTACGCTTACTATTCAAATGATTTGATTAAAAGTTTTACTATACATGTAGTTCTGTCATCTAATAGCAAGGTCTAGGCATTAATTTTGTTACCTGATACAAATAAGAACCGTTCAGTGAAAACATTTAAGCCGAAATAATGGCCGTTGCTATGGAATCCAATGTTGCAAATACACAACATTCAATATCTATTACTTTTATCGGGCGTTTTACTGTATTTTTTTTAGTACGCTTTTTTATTTTAACCTGAAGTGTTACAAATTCTGCTCGTGTCAATAAGTCTCTTTCTTCACACAGAGTAAACGTTCAAACAGACTAGCAGTAGATTTTTCTATTGTGGGCTAAACATAGGTCTACATACCCTTAACATTTTATTTTCCTAAATGAACTCAAAATGCAATGAGTCGGTTCTGCTCTTGACTCTCTTAAGAGTGGATTCTGAAAAGTAAAAGAATAACGAAAAAAGGAAGATTTATGAAGTATTATATACTTAAATGAATATGAAAAGGTATTTTATATACTGAGTGGAGGAGTCGAATACATCTTCCTTGTTTATTTTTAAAAGTTTATGTTAATTCGCTGATGGTAAATGTTACAATATCTTCAATTAGCGTCAACCAGTTTACATTGTAAGAGGGTCTTCGGCTGGTCCAGGTCCAAGGAAAGGTTTTACTGACATCGCCTTTGATTCAAATCGCGGGCATTCGATGGAGGTGTGAGTATAACATTTGTATACCATACCATTTGAAACCCGTTTCCAACCCGGACATCTTAAAAGCTTTCGATTCGATGGAAAAGCCTGAAATTTCATTTTCACGACGGGTAACCGGTTGTCTCCGGTTAAATTAATTATTAATATATTAAATAATAAGTAGAATTAAACGATACATATTTTTGAGACACAAAGTAATGACCAATAAAAATTAGATTTTTACCATAAGCAAAACGAAAGTAAAATAACCTTTATAAAGTTAAAAAAACAATAATAATATGTACTTATTATTATTATTAATTCCACATTCGATAGTAATTTTACTTATGATTTTAGATTTATATTTGATTTTATATAATAACATGTGTGTAAAAATGATAAATTTTATATATTTCGCGATGATCAAAACCCCTTGACTCACATTCCACTATATTCAAAGCGATAGTTTGTTTCTCTGACTAAAACAGCTGAAAGCAACAATCTAATGCCCTCGTCAATTCGCTAGAAAGATAATAAAAGCATCTTAGGTTTATAAAAGCTGTAGGGAGAAAGTTTAGCTGTAGGGAGCTGTAGGCAATTTAGTTAGAATGTCTAAATAATGACGTCACGTATTGCCAATCCGTTACCAGGTAAAGATTTATTATGTAATGATACATTAGAGGCTGATATTTAAAATTATTTTAAAAACTATATTTTTTAAAAATAAGGGTTCAATTTTCGCTTTAATAGAATATTACAATTACAAATACCCAATAGCTTTTTCATGGTGAAACAAAAAATAACTTTTGTTGAAAAATGAGGTAATTATATGATATTTCGTACAGCTCATTTGTTTACACTTATCTACGTTAGTACTGTTGTGAATAGGAGTTACTTAAATGTTTAGAAAAGCCCTTATGGATTTCACTTGAAACTGATAGTTTTATAAGGTTTTAATTGTGTCTTTAGTCGGTTTGATATTATCCTTCCATGTGAATATATAAATTTTTCTTTTCTTCATGTGCCTTATCTGTTGCGAAATTCTTTTTTGTAAGATGTGAATAGTTGAACAAAAGGTAATCAGAACCCCTGATGCAAATTATAAGACTAAGATTATCTTCTATCGGGTCAATATTTCCCAGGTCCTGACAATATTTCCCAGGTTCTGACAATATTTCCCAGGTTCTGACAATATTTCCCAGGTTCTGACAATATTTTCTTAATAAAACATCTTATAATAGTTTCTCCTCTTGGTATTTATATGGTCTTCTTTGTAAATCCCAGCTTCCTTGTTATACCTAGCATTCTCTCCTCATCCTACCGACAAATTACTTTGTTGGTTCAAGAATTTCGCTACAATGTCTGTTGGACATCATTTCAAAGGCTTCTTCTTTCTTCAACCAATTGATATTGTTTATAATAGTAACGGAAACAATGCCACTTGAGAAATTTGACTTTGAGGTTATCTGTTTGAGAAAAATATGGACTTCAAGGTATTGAACCATGTTTTCACATTTTAATCTGATTTACCCTGACTTGAACTCACATTGAGTCTACAGTTGTTCCAAGATAAGTGTATATTTCTACGTGATCAGTACAGCTGAACACCCAATACTAAGTCTTATTCGTTTTAAATTTGATAAATATACCAAACCACCCTATTCAACAAAAGCACGCTGCCTTCAGATCCATGCTCCATAGACTTAAAGAAGTCCCAATGACCACCGGAAACATAAACAAAGACCTAAACACAATTAAATATTTAGCATACACAAATGAATACAACACCACAATAGTAGACAAACTACTAAGGTATGGTACAAACTAAGACAAACTATGGTATAAAATACAAAAAAAAACATACTAAAATTAACACTACAGACAGGGAAAACAAATACATCACATTACCATACATAAACAAAACAACAAACAAAATAGCCCACAAATTTCAAACAATAGGATACAAAATAGCATACAAAAGTAATAACAAGTTACAATAAAAAATGCAACACAACACCAACAACAAAGACAAACTACAAGCATCAGGAGTATACAAACTGAACTGCGACGAATGTAACAAATTATACATTGGACAAAGAGGTCGCAGCTTTAAACAAAGAGTCGAGGAACATAAACAGAACACCAACTCAACATTTTACAATCACATAAAAGAAACAGGACTCAAATACACAGACATTTACCATAACCTAGAAATCCTACACATCAACAAAAAAGGACCACATCTCAACACACTAGAACAATATAAAATTTACAGACACACAAAAACACAAAGTACAAACATATTAAACGAACAACACAATACAAATGACACATACTCTTTAATACTATCGAAAACCTGCCTTTAAAACCGTCACCGCTTGACCCGACATCTCCAAGCAGAAGACACTGATGAAGATCGGCACATAACGATCGAAAACGTTCCCTAAGTGATTAATACGATTCACCGAACGTAATGGACTACAAAATTCAAGAATTCTTATTCGTTGTTGAGTTTCGCTTATAAACTTTTAATTACTTGTTGTACATCATAATCTTCACATATTCTGTGACATAATACCTGAAGTATTATGTTACATAATATAACCTCTCTATGCTAAATGTCCTATACTATTGATTTAAAATAATGTACGCTATCCACTTTTACATGTTGTACTCAGGATTTGCTCCGATTAAGGAGTATGTTGGATTTCAGATGTAAGGATATGGAATTTATTAAATTAACCACTTAAATATAACTGATGTCTTATACCTAAGTACTTCCTGCAAAGGATTTTGTATTGATTATTTATTAATTTTTTTCTTTTAATGAAGTTGAATAAAAACGAAGTGGTGGAATAATGATACAAAATCGTGACGCCAAGAATCTTTGTTCTTTATCTGCCTTCATTCAACCTACTTCAACATACTCCAAGGCCAAACTAACCATGAATCACCTTTGATAAGACGTCAAATTAAAAATGTTTCTTTTACATCTAACCAATGCTTTGGCGATTTGCATACGTCCAAGGTACTCCGTGCCAAAAGCTACTGACAATACATGACCTTGCAACGTCAACTCTTTCAGCACAACACAGATACATTAAAATACTGTCGGATACTATAAAATAGACATTGTAAACCTTGCATATATTACTCTCATACATTTAGGTATAACAATATACACGGTGATTTTAATTCATAAATGGTGATTATGAAATGTTTATACTGATTATTGATTGATATGTTGAACAATAGGTTGAACAATATAACACTGTGATTTATAAACCTTTAGAAACTGAAAACCACTAAACGAAAATGAAATAACAAAAAGAAAAGATTTTCTCTACCGAGAGTTTTGCAGGAAAGTTGAAAAAAGGGAAAAGGTTTTACAAGTGTAACAAGGCAGGAGAGACAAACTTGTCGTTTAGGTGTCATAAATGATTCAATGGGTATTAAACTTTTCCAAACTTTATTTTCTTTTGACAGGAATAATCCTACAAAATTTATTTCAGAAGCGTACTTTAGTATCTTTTTAACAAGTTAGTTGATAAAAAGGAAATGCTAAAAAGTATTTTAATCCCACAAACACAAGTTTTCAGGCGTCCGAAGCTTAAGGTGTTTATTGTTTGGAGTATTAAGAAGGCATTATAGGGTAATGATATTCATGGCTAGTTTCATAAAAAATATGAATCAGGGAATATTGAAGTGTGATAATTACTTTAAACACAATTTTGTTTAAAAAAAACAACAATAACACTTGTTAAAAATATTTAAACACCCTTGATGTACCCTTTAATTATTTGTAGCAGGGGTTATTGTTGTTTATTTATAAATACGCTACTGTACTCTATATAGATTTTGTATATTTGCATGTGTATATTTTATTTGAAATATAATTAACATATATCAGCCTACAGTTTTCTATTATAACTTAATAAATTTAATCCATAAAATAAATCCATTGGATTTTATACTATGAAAGATAAAGCTGAAATTTAATCAATGTTTTGTTTTAAAAAAAAATGTTTTTTCGTATTAGAAAATATATTTACTGCCACTTTTTTTGGGGTATTTCATAAAGTATTTATTTATATAATGTTCCGGGTAGAGGCTAGATATCTCTCTTCAGGCCAACTAAGAACAGTTCTGCTACTTATAAGTTACTTAGTTCACGCTATTCCATAACTCTCTTGTTTTAAAGTACTACGATTTAAGCATTAGGTCTTTCCTTAGCCCTAATTAATTCTACCACCCCGTTCATTTCTCTTCATATAAGGACCGATGTAGGCCTAGCTGGTAGGCATTACTTTACCGCCAGGATAAAGAGGGGGTCTTCTTCAGCATATTAAAAAAAAATCCTATCTAAAAACAGAATCAATTAAATTCCTTATTCAAAATTTTATTTCGTATAAAGTGTTTTTAAATATGTGTTCAAATATTTATTATGAACTACGTAAATAGGTAATTTAAAACATATTGGAGATCGCAGCTATAATATGTAATGAAAACTAATTTTATCACAAGAAAATGATAAAAGAGTCATAAAACGGATAATGTAAAATTAGCTTAGACACGACTTGAATAAAACTAGAGCCTAACGTAAGAAGGTAGCATTGTAATGGACTAATATAAATGTCAGAGTGAGAGGTTTTGAAGGATCAAGAAACGTTTTATATTATTAAGAAAAGAAGGGTCCCAAATAGGTGGGTCTGGATTAAAATGTCGAATTTTGTAGGAGGAGATTATTTTTTTAAAGGTTTTGAGATATATTGTAAAGAAAATCATATATTTCTACTTCTGTTTTAAGGCAAAAGTCACTTGTAAAAAATTACTGCTTTAAATGTGAATGAGTGAATCGGATTAAACGGGCTCAATGAATATTTTAACAAAGAGTAGTCCTGAGTGCTATAGAAAAATAAATTTCAAAAATGCCCACCTACTTTATAATGCCTTGATACCCTATTCACAAGGTATGAATCTTAAAGTGTTTCTGAAAATGGACATGTAAATATGTATAACCTTTGTTTTCCGTCTAGATGTTTTCCCATGATGGTGGCATGGGGAAATAAATAGATGAAGACACATTTCACTGGAACTGTTTGATAAAAGACCAACGTAAGATACAAAACCATTAATATTAGATTAGCCGTCCCTACTGAAAACAGAAACACAGCCGACCACAAGAAAATACACCTGGGAACGGAAAGGGTGTATTCTTGCAGTATAATACAAAGAAGACATTATTTCTAATAATACCAAGAAGTGTATAATACGTAGTAAAAAAATTAATACAAAAAAATATACATTCAAATATAAATATTTAATATGAAACACAAATACAATATTTAATATAAATATAATACAATATAAATATAAGTTTATATTTTTACAATATAAATACAATATAAAACACTTAATATGAATATTTTTTAAATATAAATATTTAAAAAATAAACCATAAACAGACATTTTTAAATAAATTAGTTCTTAGCTAACAAATACATTTTATTTATTTTTTAAAGGAAAGATATATAATACATTATATACGAGATCCAAGTAATTAAATTTACCTGACAGTTAGTCTGTAAAATATCGATTCTAATTAGAAATAACACCAGTATGTATTATACTTAAAATAACAAAACAAACTTCAGAAAAAATGTTTATAACAGTAGATAAATTCAAGTGATTGAAACTGATTGTTCTGATTAGTACTATACACAATAATATTTATGTAAAACATATAGAAATATTTTGTGTGATATGTAATCACAAAATCACTAAATATATGCTTTAAGGAAATAATAACAAATCTATAGTACATTAAGTGGAAATAAATAATGGATATAAGAAAAAAAAAACTTATTACAGGCGGAAGAAAAATAACACCACTGATCAAAGGAAAGAAACTAAGGGACGAAGTTAGATAATTTTAAAACTTAAACTGGGGAAACAATTACATGCAAGAAATTGTATCCCTCAAGTCTTAAAAAGTAATCACAATGTCCTGCACTGGTATCGCGCAATAAACATTCCTCAGACGAAATGCGAACCTTTGTCTTGTGTGCAATTATAGAGTTCCAGACGTCTTTATTCTACTCAAGGATATTTAAAGTTTTTGTGTGATTGAAATTGTTTAAAAAGTCATTCATAAAGCAAAACGTACTACGTATTTAAGTCTATAAATATTTATGAACAAAAAAATTATATTTGTATTTGAAAATTTGAGATCGTGTATATATATATATATATATATATATATATATATATATATATATATATATATATATATATATATATATATATATATGTGAAACATTCATGCAATACATTTATATGTACTAGGTCAGTTTGTCAATGGATATAATGTATATGCCAAAATAAAAGGCGTTTATTCTGTAATTTATTCTGTATTTATAAAATAATAAAAATTTTTAAAATAAATAAAAATCTGTCTTCATAGTTCAGAAATAACCGTAAAAAAACTACTATATTACAAGTATGGTCACCGGCGTACGAGAGGAGCCCTGGTGTAGAAATGAGTCACGCTCAGTTTTCACTTCTGCGCATTCGCTGTCTATGCATTCCAGACCTACAAACATAACCTAACAGTATGGTACATTTTTAATAGTTATATTTTAGTAAGTATTGTAAGTATTTGCAAATAGGTAAATGTATTAATTTAAATAAAAAAAGGTGCAGAAAGTAGATTATATATGATCCCGTTTCTGCAATGTAATTTTATATAAACCTGAAGTTGTGTGTTAGAAATGGTTTTGGGAATAATCCTACAGTTTTGACCTGCCTTGGGCCAGGGCTCTTTTCAGTATGTAAGTAATCACACATATTCCCATTTTAATTTTCTCGTATTTTAATGATATTCTTCTTTATTAGGATACATTACAATGACTTTTAAAATATTAATTTGATTTAGGAGGAACAAGTTGTATGATAAAGACGGAGGCAACGTGGTAATTATCTACAAACAGTAAACAGGAGGTAAAGAGAGACTATTAGAAGAGTCTGAGGTATTAGGTTATAGACGGTAAACCAGGAGGTAGTTTGGATACTCGAGGTTAAGATAATGAGTCATAGACGGAAAAGTTAAAAGTAGTTGGCTACTAGGACAGTTTGAATAGATGAGTCATAAACGGTAAACAAGACGTGATGTGGGTACTAGAAGGTATTGACGTAATGAGTCATGGACAGAAAAGGTAAAGGTAGTTGGCTACTAGGACAGTTTGAATAGATGAGTCATAGACGGTAAACAAGGTGTAATGTGGGTACAGAAGGGATTGAAGTAATGAGTCATAGACAGAAACAAGGTGTAATGTGGACATTAAAAGAGTGTGAAGATATGAGTCATAGATAGAAACTAGGTGTAATGTGGCGTCAATGAGAGTTTGAACAGATGAGTCATAGACGGTAAACAAGGCGTATTGTAGTTGCCAGAAGAAGAAATTGAGGTAATTATTCATACATGGTAAAAAATAGGTAATGTGGACACTCTAGCAGACCGAAACAAGAAATAAGGTGGACAGTGGATGAGTGTGAAGAAATGAGTCATATACGGAAGCAAACAAATAAGGAAATGAATTATGTACAGAAAAAATGTAGTGTAGCAAATAGAAGAGTTTGGGTTAGTGAGTCATAGAAAGTAGGCCTACACAAGGAGGTAATCTGGAGGTTAAAGTAATGAGTCATAGATAGAAACAAAAAGTAATATGTTAACTGGGAGAGTGTGAGATAATAGCTCATAGACGGTAATGAAGGAGGCATTGTGAACTCTAAAAGATTTTATTATTTTGAGTCATAGGCAGTAACCAAGAAATTATGGTGTAAAATAGTAGATATTGAGGTAATGAGTATAAACTAGGAAATATTGTGGGCAACTCAAAGGGTTGAAATATGAGCCATAGACAATATAAAAGAGGTAATCTGGCAAAATATGCGGTTTGAGTAATGAGTCATTTACCACATACAAAGAGATAGTGGTTGAGGAAGGAATTACTAAAGGCTTAAACGATGAGTCATAGACAGTAAATAGGGAGTTAATGTGTCCAGTATCGGTTGAGGGAATGAGTCGAAGAACATATACGTTTATGTAATGTAGAGAAAGAAGTGGTTGAGTTAATAAGACATAGATGCTATACAAGAATTTAGTTTAAGAACATTATAATCTTACATTTTAAAACGGACTGTACGACTTTTGTGTAGGATTTTTCACAAAATGAATATACTACATATAATGCAAATAAAATAAGAAAACGTGTATTGAAAATGTATGTACAAACAATAGTTTCATGCCACCTTGAAGATAGACATACACACAAGTGATGAAATAATAAAAAATTGCGTCCGGTTTAGAAGGTAACTGATAATGAAGATTAGTTACGAAAAACGACTTTTTTATAACAAATTTAACTTACGAGAAATTACGATTTTATTTTGTTTTAAATTTAAATAATACAAGTTAAAATATAAAAGAAAAGATTACATTTATTCAAAAAATATATTTATTTTTACATCTGAGAAACTTTTTCTTCTCCGATAAATTCCTTTTCCTTTATAAAATGTTTACAGAGGGTGAGAAATTTGCAAGTGTTTCTGTCGACGCTTGTAACAGGACTTCACTACTTCGACGTTTATTGCGTTTTATATGAAAACCTCGGAAGTACAGTCAAGTACAAAATGTAAACACAAATTCCATGACATTTATTTGTGAGTATTTAATTTATATATTCCACGTTATGTAAAACATTTCACTTTCCATAGCAATTATTTTAAAGGAAAGGAATTATTGATTGCAATAAATATTAATTATCGAAACATGTACTTTAGTATATATAAGTTGCACGCTTTATTTTATACCAAAACGTATTACAATTAATGTTTCCACAAAGAATTCTGTTGTAAGGAACACCTAAGTACACATTTACTAGGATGTGTAAATAAGGGGTTGACAAATTATTTAAAAAGTCTTTGGTCCTACTGGGAATCGAAACCAAGATCTTCAGGTAAGAAGTCCCAGCGATCTACCCACGAGATTACTCAGCCATATGTACGAAAATAATTATATTTTTGTAAATATTTGTCTCTAAATAACAGGAAATATTACAAATCATTTTAACGGTTCTCTTTCTAATAAAAAAGACACCGTTGCAATAAATATTTATTCACTTTTATAAAAATTGTTAATGTTTTCACAATATAATTATTGTGTTAACTCAAAACCTCAAAATGTTTACTATTTCCAAAACAGCCACTATCAGAGACAACTAAAAACGATTCTACTTTTTTGAAGCCTCAGAGGATTGTTACTTTACAATCGAAATGTACCCAAGGGTAATTTAAAAAAATTGTAGTTAGGGGGTTTTGTGTAGTTTATTATACATTGTCTAGAGTATGCTAAAAAATAGTGATTTTTAAAATATAAATGTCACTTTATTGGTTTTAATAGTCTTGCTATAAACTTAACCCTATTTACTTTGTACGTTTCAGAGGTACCACATCAAAGGTAAAATAATATTAAATACTACCCATACTACACTCTAGGGAAACGTCAAGTAATTTAAAACGCCTGGATAATCTAATAGCTCTTTGCGTTATCTTCGAGATAGAAATATGAAGACTAGAACAGAACAGGACACCTGAACAGCAGTTGTTGAACAGAAAATTATTTAAGGCTGCGAGAACAGCTGTGAGATGTAATAAGAAAAACCTTACCACATGTAAATATCCCGTAGTTAATAACCTTTATTAATCCACGTGGTTCATACATAATGACGACACAATGAAGGGATTCAAATAAACGGCATCACAGGAAATTCAAAGTTTACAGGAAAATTCAAGTTAGACGGTTCGTAATGATTATGTAGCCCAAGGAGTAAAATCGTTGTTAACACAAAATCCCGTGGCTATATTATTTATATAGTGTTGATGAATATTTCGTATGAGTTTCGTAAAAATATTTAACGATTTATAACTTAAAGAACAAAATATCTTCGGAACGAAATTGAAAATGTTTTATATAAGTTCTTATGTAATACGTAGGCCTACCGTTAAATTTTAATGACTAAGTGGTTTTGTCTACATGAGAAATTTCTCGTTTTCAGAAGAATTTTTTATAGTTCATAGAATGTTGTATATATTTGTATCGAATTTACTATATTTTTTTAAATTTTTACAAGAAGCTTGGAAATGTGTACTTGTTTATATATTTCTTTGTTATTTTATATCATTACTTATATGTGTCATGGAA
Source organism: Prosapia bicincta (assembly GCA_036971475.1). Classification (NCBI taxonomy): domain Eukaryota; kingdom Metazoa; phylum Arthropoda; class Insecta; order Hemiptera; family Cercopidae; genus Prosapia; species Prosapia bicincta. The sequence continues at coordinate 276,936,830 of JBAIZL010000002.1, read as the reverse complement.
AAAAATTAAATTAAACAAATGTGTTAAAGAAAAAAGCGTTTGTTCATTCCATCCTATCAATATTTTCCCATAACATATATTTCGAAAAAGATCACTTGTCTTCTTTCATTATTCTGTCTACGGAGTTCTGCGAATTCTATTTTCAATTTATTACGTCAGGACTGCACATTTTATCTTCCTATTCACATCTATCTCCGTTTCATTTTTCGTATTTTTTGCCTAAATGCTCTAATTGCATTTATAATATTTTGAGGGACTTGCAGTTGAGGCTGTCATTTGTGAAGTATAGGTAAACATTAGATTTTTTGTTGTTTTCGTTGGATCTATCATATTAATATTCCCTTTCATTTACTTGAGTAAGATAGGTGCTTTCTGAAGCTAGTACCTCCTACGAAATGTTTCACGAAATAGTGATGGTTTGGGTTTAACGGTTCGAAGCAAAAGAGGCAGAAAAAATCTAGATAAAATAGAAGAAACGATGAAAACCTTGAACATGAAGGATAGAGATTGGAATGGCAGAAAAAACAATTTGATTGTGTGGAGAAAACAATAGATAGTTGTTAAATTTACTTGTACTCATAAGTAATTACACACACACACACACGCGCGCGTGCACACACACACACACACAAATATATATAAAATATTTTTTTAGTTTAATAATCTAAAAATATCTATTCTTGTTTAATAATCAAAAAGAACTAAGGTTATTCAAAAAAAAGAATATTTATTAATTGATATTCAAAGCTTTTCGTTGATAAACAGTAGCAACATCATCAGGAATGAATAATGCAAGATATAAAACATATGTTGAATTAGAAATAGAATTGTTGCTAAATTTACACAAATTGCTACGTTTATTTTGTTGCTGAAATATTATGGACTTTGAAAGTAGTATGAAATTTAGAATGTATTCGTATTTGTTCCTTAATTACTTTATTATTATTACTGTATTTAGGTATTTCGAATACTTCATATATATTCATTCTTATTTCTTTAATAATTTCTTTTATAAGTTTCATATTTTCAAAATTTGGAAATTGGTGCTTAATATTAAAACAATGATTTGCAAAATTTGATTTATATATTTCTGGATTTATGTAAGCATTCAAATGCTCTTTATATCTATCTTTTAATTTTTTCTTGGTTTGACCTATATGGGTTTTGTTACAGTTTTCGCATTCTAATTTATAAACACGAACTTTTTCATGCATATTATTTGTTTTATTATTATTATTCATTATGTTTATTATTTTGTTATTAGTTTTGTATGCAATTTTGATATTTGTATGTTTACCTAATTTGGTGATATTACTTATTTCATGGTCTATAAATAAAAATGAAGTCCATATTGTATTATTATTTTTGTAAATTAAATTATTATGTTGTTTATTAAAAATATTATAATTACGTTTATCAACAGTTTTTTTATAACAGTTTTTTATTGCAATTTGATAAATTATGTTTATAAATATTGAAAATATGAAACTTATAAAAGAAACTAATAAAGGATTAAGAATGAATATATATGAAGCATTCGAAGTATATAAATACAGTACTAATGACAAATTATTAAAAGAACAAATACATTCTAAATTTGATATTATATTAAATGCCTATAATGTAACAGCAACAACATAAACTTGGCAATTTGTATAAATTTAGCGACAATTCTATTTCTAATTTAACATATGTTTTATACCTTGCATTATTGTATTATTCATTCCTGATGATGTTGGTACTGTTTATCAACGAAAAGCTTTAAATAAAAAATGGATAAGTATTCTTGTATTTGAATAACCTTAGTTGTTTTTGATATATATTTATATATATATAAATATATATATATATATATATATATATACATAGTATATTAAACACAAATATATAATTATATATTACTATATTCCAGAATAAAATATAATTATAAATATTTATATTAAATGCAATAATTTATATAATATTATATTATATAATTTAATAATATTCATAATTTCATATACCATGCTTGTTTTTCATTTGATATATAATATAATAAAATGTATATATAATTAATGTTTATAATAAACTACTCACGCACGACGAGCGATGACAACTCGCGCGCGTGCTCCGTACTATATGTTTCTTTAAATCTGGTATTTTCTGCTGCTAAGATTTGATTATTTTATTACAAACAACTTTTCAGACTATATGGAAGTCGGATGTATAAGTCGTACAACCCGGGTTAAATAAGAAAAATAAAATATAATGTAGATTGTAAATAATGAAATGTATAAGCCAGAAACATTACAGGAAAGATGGAAATAGAATGGCAATTGCCAGGAAGCAGGAGAGACAAGCGGAAGTAAATGCCAAGTAAAGCTTCTCTAAACAATGCAATTTGAACCTCCCTAACCCAGAAGCCATTTCTACAGGATATTTCTGTCCACACTGTGAAATAAGTAATTGCACTGGAATCCTATTTCTTTAATGATTGCAGTGTGAAGAATAGCAAATAGTCTTGGGAGTAGTACCTAGAATGCAACCACACACTTAAAAAAAAGTGTGAGTTAGAAATAAATAAGGGAAGAGAAAAACTATTTAATCAATTATTAGAGAAATAAAAATTAAGAAGGGAATTGATAAATATAATAGCGCCTTTACTAACTGTATATAAGTGTTTAGTTTTGGTTTTGTTGTATTTCAGAAAGTTACTATCCATTTAAAAAAATAAGTTGAAGAGTCTTTAGTACAATAATTATTTTAAGGTAAAATAGTAGTCACTAAAAATATTTAAAATTTGGAAATTCAAATTATAAATTAAGTTTAAACAAGAAAAAATTGTATATAAACTCTTAAAAATATAGTACTACATGAATTAATGGTTACACTGCCCTCAAATAACGCTCCGGATTAGATTTCTAAGGAGATTTTATTTTTAGTTTCGATTCAAGATTCAAGGATTAATTTTTATTTCATGTGTGTATTTTTCCTAAAAAAAAACATAACACTTAAGACAGGATATAAAGTCAGAAAGTTCTGGAGTCGCAAGGTCGTTGACAGTGTATAGAAAAACAGACAGGCACGACTATTTCAACATGCTATCTAATTTAATTTTTAATTCTTCTACTTTTTATTTATACAATAGGAATGTTTCGTCATATTTTAATAATTTAATAAGTCAACACTATCAAGTTCCTTATTTAGAGTATATAGGGTAAACAACAATGACTAACATCCTGACCGTGTTCTATATATAATTTACATTATGGCTTTTTATTCATTCCGTACTTAGTAACTCCCTACATTTTTATTATCGTCAAAATACTCTTTATTTTTTACTTTTCAATCTATTTTATCTCATCATATTTGCGCCAGCCCTACAATCCCCATTCCTGTAGTACTAGCTCTGTATATGGATAACCAGTCGCTTTTATACTTCCATTATTGACCATAATACGTGAATCGCTTTCGTCCTATATATACATTATGGCCTTTTCTACCATCTTACATTTCATTTTTGTAATTGTTACCCTATCTAATCTTATAATATTCTTTTTAAGAATCCCGTCTCTGCAGCGGTTATTTCATTCTTTTTATTATTTAACTCATGACCCAGAGTGCTCTTACGGACAGTAGTGCTATGAACAATCACGATGAATTTTCTGTTTTTTGTTGTTTATTTGCACAATGATCTTTAAACAATTATTTCGATTAATAGATCAAACAATTGAAAATAAAATAAGAATAACTATTTTGAGTGTTATATAGTGGCTTAAAATGTTTTGGTAGCCGACCTTTCAAATAAACAAACTAGTAGCCAGACAAATATTTAACATTCATCAGAGTACTTGGGACTGTAACCAGATGTGAAGTATTGGCACCAGTAAAGGTATTTACGTATATTGAGCTTTACGTTATAGTACATTAAAAGCTAATTTAATAAGCACAGAAGCTTTATATCGGGATCTTAAATGCAGCAAGGTAATGAAAGGGAGCACAGAGTAATTACCGGAGGGTATTCTCTTACCCCTCCAAACATAAATTCTCATTTTATATATTATTTATAAAAAGAAGTGTTCGTACATTGATCCCTAGGGAAGCCTAAATTTACAACTACCATTAATTTTATTGATAAATAATAGTGCAATTATTAAAATAAAAACCAAACAAGTAATATAAAAATAATATTCAAGTCAATTCCAACTGAGGTCAACAAAGACAAATTATATTTTAGTTGCTCTTCAATTTATAACAATAATTAATATAAAGATGTATGTACGTATGACTGAATCACAATATTAAATGCCAAAATATAAATGGAATTTCCTAGCAATTTTTCATTTTCACCACTATGCAGTAAATGTTTATGGGCTGTTATTTTTGTTTGCTACTAAATATTGGCTCTCTTTTTTTCGTTTCTAATTTATGAAGCTGACTGTGGTCTATAATCTCTCATTCTATCCATCTCTTGGAATGCTTCATTATTTCAAGAGAACCTTGTTTTAATAATTTTATATACATCTTTAAGCAATTGATTTCTAACTATGGGTAAGTTGGCTCAGTGCTCAAGTGCTGAATTTCAAACATGTAATCATACAGTACGAATTCAACAGAGATATACAATTTGTAAAATTTAATTAATTAATAAATATTTACTGTATTAACATCAATTATCATCCACAACAGGTTGAAAAAAATGTATTTGAACGTGACTGAATGAATAAAAACGTATTTTTAACGTATGAAAAGTTGTACAAGATATGTATAAGAAGAGTGTGAGCTAATAGAAGAATTTGAAAAAACAATGATTAAAATTCAATTATAAAGATAAATAAAAAAATATCCTTGCTATATAGAACCTTAAATTAATAGAAATATATTTATTTTCAGGAGTTTGTAGTTTCATTTCGTGTTAAAAAGTTGTAGTAAAAAGCACTTAAAACCAAGACACAACAAATAAAGAAATGAAAATAACAACATGAGTACAAAGGGGTTGATAAAAAAATACTTTAAACAAAAAAGAAATGAATTTTATTAAATATGTTTAGACGAAAAAACGATAATTCATATAAAAAGAACAAACACAGGATAGATACAATTATAAAACAAAAGTATAATCACCTTTAGAAATGAAGTGCGACAAATGTAAGGAAAATACAGTAAGAGGCAACAGAAATGGATTTCAAGATTTATCAGATGGTATCAAGATTAGAGTGCAACGAACCTCTCCGTGAAGGAACGTCATGAAAGTAACACATACAATACTAGGCGAGACAGGAATCGAACAACTTAGGAGATATGGATAGAACATGTTCTGAGAATGCCTGCAGATAGGCTACTTAAGCAAATCCTAACACGAACCCCTTACGGTAGAAGAAAAAGAATAAGACCTCGCCAAAGTTGGAAAGAATGTATACATTGAGAAATGAAAGACATATAATTCGATTGAAGCAAATGGATGTACCGATTGGAGCGGAAACCGTAGGAGGACGTTTTAATCCCATCAAATAAATACGTTTTCCAAGATCCAACTTATAAGAGAAGAAAATTAAGTATAACCTTTAGTTAGACAAGAAAAATATATAAATCATATCTTAACGTGATTCGGCCATCAGCCCTTCAACTAATGCAATCCGCGCTAAGTGCGAGTAATTTTCCTGGAAGCCGAAAAGTAAATTAGATACACTTCTCCTCCCCCTGCTGAGATTTATTTCCGCGCTCTGTGACACTTTCAGCATCCTCTCTGAAATCGTCATTACAGTTCTGTGCAATTTACATAATTGGTTTCAAGTTTATTGTAGCGATGAAATTATTTTTAAAAATAATTCATAGGACAGCAATTAAAAGTTACAAACTGTAATGGGTCATAAATTATAGTATACCTACGTCATCAGTTTTGTTATAATCAATTTTATTATCGTTCATCAATGTGAAAATTCATTAAATGAAAAGTCGACCTGTTTATTACGTCGATAAAAATGCTCATTGCGAGGTAAATTAAGGAATTGGTAATAAAAAGGAAATTGTACAAAAAACTTTAATGAAAGTTTTTAACCTAGAAAAAAAGCTATTAAAACCTTAAAACGGACTATATCATTAGTACTGGTTTATATGCTTAGTCTTTTAGTTGTATATTTAAAAAAATTTGAAAAATGTCAAACGTATCTTTAATTACATATTAAATTATTATTATTTCAATCACTATGCACAGTTTGTTTTACATTAGATCTATAATGGCATAACCATACAGATAAATCATTTTTAATTGTTTTTTATAAATGAATAGTTAAAAATATATTGACTTGACCTTCGTTATATATAATGAATATTATATATATATATATATATATATATATATATATATATATATATATATATATATATATATGTATATATACATATATATGTTATATATAATATAATGATATATATATATATATATATATATATATATATATATATATTAATAATAATATATAATATAATATAGACATATATTGTATTATTATTATTATAATATATATCATTATATTATATATAACAAATATATATAAATATCGCAATATGTATTCTTGTGTATTAATAAACAATTAAGTCAACATACAAATACAAGAATTATAATTTTTAACCCATAATTTGTCTGCTTGTTTTAAATCTTGTTTTATAATTCTTGTATTTGTATTTTGACTTAATTCTCTATATATACATATATATATATATATATATATATATATATATATATATATATATATATATATATATATCAAAAATATTTCAAAAACAAGCATACTTTTAATGAATATATTTATTCAAAGCTTTTCGCCGATAAAATAGTACCAGCATCTTCAGGAAAATAATTATCTAATAAAATCTTTATAAAATTTTATTAGATATTTATTTTCCCGAAGATGCGAAAAGCTTTGAATAAATATATTCATTAAAAGTATTCTTGTTTTTGAAATATTTTTAAGTTATTAACTATATTACAAGAAAACATATCACCATATTTAATATATATATATATATATATATATATATATATATATGTGTTATATACACATAACTCTCATATAATGGATATTATTTTGTCCATAGTAGAAATATAGCTTCACAAATTATAGTTGGTCAATGTTTTAACCAGGTTTGTTACGCTTTCAATTACATCCCCCTCTGATTTGACTCAACACAATTCAATTATTTAATTACCTTCTCTTGTTTAATATCGTTTCGGCCTCTCGCCCTTATATATTCACCGTTGTCCGTTTCCATTAATAAACCTGAATGTTTGGGCCTTGAAAATCTACAACAAGCTTTATAACTTGTTTGCAATAACCAAAAAGTATTTGTATTTGTGAATTGAAAGAAAAACGTTCCGAGAAATAGTGACTTAAAATAAACAATTACCATAAATATTTATTTGTAGCCTAAATTACTATAAATACCAACCTAATTTTAGTTGAAGGTAAAATTGAAATTTCTAAATTTATGTAATTGTGAATTTTGATTGGGCGCAAATCAATCGCAACACAGTTTGGCTAATCGAGGCGGCGTGGTTACATTAAATTAGAGCTAGCAACTTATCAATTAATGTTTTATTTTAAATTATAAAATAAATATACTGTAAGTTGATATTCGCTAGTATTTGAAATACCCTTATAACGCTCATCAACTAGGCCTTAATATACATTTAGCATTAAAAAAATATTTGTGTTGATAACCTTCTGACCGGATTTGTTTTCTTTTATTTTTTTCCAGCACATGATTCAACTAATTAATTGGTTTATATCGTCCCTGTCTCTCTATAGATACCCCTATAGATTTATCGCTGTTTGTTTCCGTTGTTAAACTCAACTGTATAGTTTGAGACAGTGGATATGAAACCCAGATGTTTCACATCAAACATGGAACATGTTGCATTAATCTAAGAGCAATGGTTTTTGTGGTTTAAACAAGAATGAGGTAACGTAATTACGAGACAACGCAAGAGATTTGGCCAGCAGATTTTCACAAAAGAGACCTTGACTCCAGAAAAGATATCACCATTAACAACCTAAATATGACGGAATCATACATAGTGGGTTTTTTCAAAATATCAAATTGCCGATAAAGGAATAGTCCACCGATCCCGTTACAAATAAGGTAGATTTCTAAAGTCGGCAAATACTACCTACTCACCCATCCCTTATTGGCCTAAATTTAACAATTGTATACTCGATTGCAGATAAATATGTTTTTAAAGTTATTTAATGTAAATAACCTCCGCTTAGACTCGTTGGTTGTAAATAGGTAATAAATACATCTTGATGGATTCATAGTAGTTGTCTATTCGGAAGAAGGATATAAAGGTTTTTATAAAGAAGTTAAATTTCGAAACGGTAATTTGGTAGTTAAATGTTCCGTGAGATTGGAAAATGTGGTACGTCTCATTTAAATTATAAATCAGGTAAATTATGTGTCGCACGATTTAAATCATAATCATGAAACGAAGCAAATTTTCATCTGAAGTTTTGGGAAATTAATTGAGTAATCGACTTAAATGATTTGTGTGCAGTATGACGTAAAGCCATTTGTCGATGAAGCCACGACAATACGATGAAAATGTGCGACGGAGCGTTTACGTGTAGATTTTGAAAAGTATGCTGAGGGTAAAATGGCGGCTTAAATGGAAATTAATTTGTGTTGAGAAGATTGAGTTACTGACGTAAATACTGGGGAATGTTTCAAGTGAAAATTGTTTGCTAAAGTTATTACGATGGAGAAATTTTAGGAAAAGAAAAGGTTAGGTCTAATATACGAATAAGGCGATTTTTTCTTGTACAATACACTGCACAATAATTTTATCTTTATGTACAGAATAAATTGTGAGTTTGTTGCATTTGATATATGTCAGTTGTCAGTATAAAACTTGAACAAACAATTTATTAATAAATGTTGCATTATTAAAAAAAAACCTAATAACTGATTACAAATAAATATGACAAATACGTGGACAAATCAAATTGAGAACTCTAAATTTATAATTTGTTGTAATAATAAGTTTAATTACTGTGGATAAACACGTTAGTTGAAATTAATAATAATAAAATAAACTTGCCTTAAAGTTAATATATCATCAGGTGTTTCATTTGAAATTTTCTTCTAAGAACTAGGCATGGCTTATAAAATATGGTGGCACTATAGCTGGAGACATTTGCTTACTGGTTGTTCTTATAACATGTTCTTCTGTGGCTTATCTGTGTTCTACTTGTGTCTTGCATTGTTTCTCGAGAGTCAAGGAACTGACGTCAAATAGGACATATTCCACGTCAGTCAATAGAAACTGAATTTGCTTTTTAGCCTCGAAGACCAACGTTACTTAACTTACATATTGGCCAAAGCTACATATAGTTAATCTTTACAATCAAATATGACAATAAACCACAACTCATATACTTTAATACATGTCGACAATCACATATATGGTTAATATTTTTCTATAACCATTAAGTCACCCATTCCCAGGATACCGAGGAGCTCATCTTACCAGTAAGCAATGATTCTCTGATACTAGAGATTGGGGGGGGGGGATTATGTCTGCATTAGAAACTCATTCCTTGGTAATAGGACATTCAGGAGAGTGGAGATAAATTAGGCTTCATTTTGTAATTCCTGAACAGAATGCAACACATTCATTTCATTTTACAACACCAGACAGATATATCCTTATACGTAGGGATTGGAAATAGTTATGTCACGGTAAATACTCATTTCCAAATGTTAGAATATTTGGGAATAGTTATGTCACGGTAAATACTCATTTCCAAATGTTAGAAAATTTGGTAATAGTTATGTTACGGTAAATACTCATTTCCAAATGTTAGAAAATTTGGGAATAGTTATGTCACGGTAAATACTCATTTCCAAATGTTAGAAAATTTGGGAATAGTTATGTCAAGGTAAATACTCATTTCCAAATGTTAGAAAATTTGGGAATAGTTATGTCACGGTAAATACTCATTTCCAAATGTTAGAATATTTGGGAATAGTTATGTCACGGTAAATACTCATTTCCAAATGTTAGAATATTTGGGAATAGTTATGTCACGGTAAATACTCATTTCCAAATGTTAGAATATTTGGGAGTAGTTATGTCACGGTAAATACTCATTTCCAAATGTTAGAAAATTTGGGAATAGTTATGAGAACATTAGGCTCTCATTTTTTTGTTCATAGAGACTGACAATGTCGACGGTAGGCACACATTCCTTTATACTGGGAGATGGGGAGAGTCATATCAACAGAAATATAACATTTTCTGATATTAGGAAATAAAGGAGTGTTATGTTGACAGTAGGCACGTATTCCTTGAGATTAGGAGATGAGGGAGTGTTATGGTGACAGTAGGCACGCATTCCTTGAGATTAGGAGATGAGGGAATGTTATGGTGACAGTAGGCACGCATTCCTTGAGATTAGGAGATGAGGGAATGTTATGGTGACAGTAGGCACGCATTCCTTGAGATTAGGAGATGAGGGAGTGTTATGTTGACAGTAGGCACGCATTCCTTGAGATTAGGAGATGAGGGAGTGTTATGGTGACAGTAGGCACGTATTCCTTGAGATTAGGAGATGAGGGAGAGTTATGTTGATAGTAGGCACAGATTACATGAGATTAGGAGATGGGGAGAGTCTTGTCGACAGTAGGCACACATTCTTCAAGTTTAGGAGATAGGGAGAATATTGTTAACGGTAGCCATACATTGCAAGAAATTAGAAAATGTGGGAGAGTCATGTCGACTGAAAGCATATATTTCCTCATATGATGATATTGGGATGAGTGATATCGATGGTATGCATACATTCCCTTGCATTACGAGATGGGGGAGAGTTATATCAACAGCAGTCACACATTCCTTGAGATTAGGAGATGAGGGAGAGGTATGTTGACGGTAGACACATTATTTCATATTAGGAGATGTGGGAGAGTAGTATTTCCAGTAAGCAATGATTACCTGAAACTGGGTTACTAGGGACAGTTTTGTCAGAATTAGAAACTCATCACTCGAAATTATTAGAGTGGAAAAGGGAATAGTTGGATAAGGCACCTTATATTATATAAAAGCGTAGTGTAAGTAATGAAAGTATCAAGTACAGTATATGAGTATTATTTTAGAGCTACGTTAAGATTAAAGTTTCAGTGTTTTATGCTAGAGATGTCTATTATATTTGACAATTAATTATATTAAGAAAAGGGCTTTGAATGAACAAAATTGTCAACCTTTTATAAGATGTTTTCAATCATTTGAGGCGAATAAAAGAAAAGGGAGTACGGGAGATACGTTTTGGAATATATTTTCCACCCTGGTGTTAGAATTACCGAAGAAAATTAGAAATAAATAATATTGTACGTAGTTAGGTGTGTACCTGATGAAGAGCAGAAAAGCGAATTTCTTCAGCTCGACTGTAGGCTATGTCAACTCTTTCATGTAGTCTAATAAAATGCGCTTCAGGAGACAAAATTTAAATTTTATAAATCAATTCAGTCATGAATATTTTGTTAGTTTCACTCCTTCTTATATTTAGGGTCAAAACTGTTCGCTATTTTAGGGTCAAAACTGTTCGCTATCCATCTTTCGAGTCCAGCCTTAAAGTGTCGCTGGTGACTTATAACAAGCGATTTTGATTTCTGCAGTCTTTTCTGTTGACGTGCATTTCACTCCGTCACTTCCTAACATCCTACCTACTTGTACTTAACTTTCGTCTCTTATTTCTCATTGGTTAGACACAAATTCTTAACTAACTATTCAACGAATAACCTTCTTGTCTGTTGTATCTAGTTGAATTTATGTCGGATGTCTTCTACGAGTTTTAATAATGTGTGTTTATAAAACGGTTTTAGACAATATCGCACTAAAAACGCTTATCTTTAACAGCGTCCATTTGCCAACTTGATTGTTCAGTTAAATTATTCTCAGAGAAGTAAATAATTTTCATGAATATTTTACTCCGAATATTTTACTTCAATCGGTGAAAAGTTTATGTTTTAAATTTAAAAATAGTTGAAAGTTATGATGAGTATATTAAATGTTTCTATAATTATTTATATTGATTTGTTTACATTTTTATGCTCACAACCTTTTTTTTATTTTTTCATATTATTTTTTAAATTGATTTCTCAATTATTACAATAATTATTTTGCATTAATATATTACTACTGCTATAGGTTAGTTTGATTTTCTGGTTGTTTATTTACTTCTGATTTATTACACTTTGTTCACTTCAATATATTTATAAAGTGTATGCCTTTTATTTTTAAAGTTTCTAATGTAACATCATTTCCAAAATTTGAACTAAAAAAAGTGGAAAATATATTATAAAAGAAATGAAAAATATATAACCTTTGCAACCCAGTATAAATTGTATTAGTCATAACATCTGTCAAGAGGAATGTATAGTTTTCCCGGGGAAATATTTTATTTAATGTATTTTATAATGTATCCGTTTAAACACACACACACACACACACACACACACACACACACACACACTCACAAATATAAGTTTATATTTAATAATTATATTTAAACTATCTACAAAAATAATATTTATACATTTTATAATTCATCTACCTTGTAAAAGGTATTTGTAAAAGGAACCCTTTTCACTAATTGTCGCAATGGCTCAAGCAATAGATTTTGGACTCTCTAAGATACCTGGTAAATTGGGAAGCCCGTCCTTTTCCTGAACTACTGTTGTCGTAATTGTTCTTTGATGTTGAAATTAATTAATAAGCCCGCATTTTAACCACTCAAAATTATCAAAGTCTAATTAAACAGAAACCCATTATATCGTACATCAAAGGAAAATCCCCCCCCCCACACAGAAGCATTAGTTCAGTAAAATTGTGTACTTTTCAACTCGCTTTAATGTATACATTAAAGAACATTAACAGTTCAAACTCGGGAAATTGAAACCTTTAGAGAAGTAAAAGTTCTGATATTATGAGTCCAATCACCTTTTTTTTTAACTTGGGAGCGGGTTTAAACTACCCGAAGCACCTCTACCTTAAGGTATATTGTACTTACCTCCCTGATTTAGTCAAAGAGCCCCTTCCTTCTTACCAGGTTTAGGAGTTTCCTGACTAGTGTTTTAACTTCAGTATCCACCAGAGCTGTACTATCACCAAAGAGGTTGAAGCGCCTCTCGGCAAGTGCTTCACATCTATAAATGATGTGTGTGGCAGTCTCCAGTTTTTGCCCGCATAATCTGCACACTGGTTCATCTTTGTAGATACCCATTTTATGCAGATGTTTCCTTAGTCCACAGTGTCCCGTGAGTAGAGCTGTGGCTATCCTCAATTCCTGCCTAGACAGATAGATGAGACTCTTCTGCAACCCCAAGGAAGGTTTCCTAAGGGTTAGCTTACTGTGTCTCATCCCTTCAGCCCTGATCCAGTGCTCACAGTGTCTTTCAGCCATCCACTTTCGCACTGCAATCTTGACCATGGATATGGAAATACCTACCGCCGGCTCCGGTCCAATCAGGGGAGTCGAAGACCCCTCTCTGGCCAGCGCATCTGCGGCTTCATTTCCAAATATTCCCCTATGCCCTGGCACCCAACCTATCTTGATTTGATTGTACCTTGCCAGGGCTTCTAGGTTATTTAGGCACTCCCTGACTATGCCCGAGGTAACCACATGTTCGTTTAGTGCCTTAATTGCTGCCTGATTGTCAGAGAAAATAGCAATCCGGGTTCCGTGTGTTCCCCTTCTCGCTATCTCTCCCAGACAGGCATTAGGCCAGTCACCTTACAAAAGCACATATATATTCAAGTGGATGAGGATACAGTCAATAAGTTTTGAACAAATTAATTTTTTAGCAATCACTTAAACAAAAAGTACGAAATATTATAATCTTACACATTTGCTTCTCACATACGCGCAAACGTAAATGAGTACTCGAGTTTGTCTGAACTGAATCAATGATTCAAACATGTCTTTTCGGTTTAAAATGTTTTTAATGTTTTCACAATTTAACAATCTTTTGAAGCACACTTATACTATGTAAGATACATCCTTTATTCAAGCTTAATTTTACTTTTATACTAATTTCGACAGTAAGTATAAATTAAATTTAATAATGCAATATAGAAACATGGTGATCAGTTGTACTTTAGTTATGAAGAAAATATATTAAAACTATTAAGGTCATGATATTGATAGGAGTAATTTGTGTTTATTTACAAACCATTCATCTCATAAGCAATACTGAGTGCTTTGCAAGTTTTGTAAACTATCATATAGTAATAATATTTCAGCACACTAAAAATACCAAAATATTACGTTGAAGATGTTTAATATTTCCATTAAGAAAAGAAAACCTAAAATTTTTGTACTTATTGTATTTATTTAAATTAAAACATTTATTAATTAAAAACAAGTATTAGAGTTACTTCAACCTTTCTTACCCTCTCGTTGAGATCTTTAACTATTCAAATTTACGGAATGAGAAATTAAGGAACATCTGGAACTTTCCAAGACAATAAACAAAACGCGACCCAAAATTTTAATTTCGCGACTCTTAGCAAAAATGTTTTTGTCAGCTTGTTATTTATTTTGAGACAAAACGTCTAGAGACAGAAAGCAGAGACGCCGAAGGTATCTAACAGCTTAATTGTGTGTTGGGTTTTCAAACACTGTAAACGTTAATTAGTTTAACTCCAACAAGAGGCGTTAAAATTACTCTCCTTTAGCAAGGACGTTGCGTCGTTTGCAATATAAACAATAATTTTCATTTTAACAAAGCTGAAATTTTCTTTTATATCGAACTGATTTTGTTTAAAATTAATATGATACAAATATTAACGTTGAATTTTAAAGTATTAATAATATTTGGTTTTATTTTAATTTTGAAAAATATAAATGGTAGTTTTAATGAGATGGGTAAGTTAATCCAATGTTTGTATAACATTAATCCAAAGTTTGTGTAGCATTGATTTTGCTTTATCAGGCGAAACGAGGCATGACGGCAACGCTGAACACACTTTCACAGCATCAGCAGTGGTCAATATATTAGATGCATTTGCGATTGGCAATTTGAAAATTGTGCAGATTTTTAAAAAATAAACACACTAACATGTGATATTTATACTGATAAATACACTGCTTGTTTGTTGTTGTTTTAAAACAATGAGATTTTCGGTGCTTTTATGAAAACTGACAAAATAATTTTAACTGAAAAAATTTATAGAAAATTGATAAAACATTGCTAATGGTGGAGTATAATTTTTAAAGTGAAATGAATTTAATAACCAAAATAATATGTAGTATAATAATACTGCCAATTATGAATATTTAACAATTTGAAGGAATTGAGGTATAACTTTAAATTTTAAATCAATAAAACCTCTTAAACACAAAACGTTTATTTTAATTATCTGGAGATTTGGAATGGAAATCAATCTTCTATGGAGGATAATATCACAAGAACCTAGATTTGCAAACATTTTCGGAACCTATTATGCTCTTATGACCGAGACGTCATGGAAATAACAACGTTGAGTAAATGAGTTATTCTTCTATTAGTTTCCTCTGAAGATGATTTTTTTTGCAATTGAAATGTACATAAGGATTTAAATAAAAGTTTTAGTTGCTAAGAGGTTTTATTTATTTAAAAAGAAAAAATAGACGAATAGATTAAATTAGAACATACCTTCACAGAAACTAACAAAAACTGACGTAAATTTGTAGAACAGAATTGAAAATAATTCTGTGTGTGTGTAAAATGTTTACGTTCCTTTTTAGATTAAATGCAATTTCATTATATGGTTGGGTAGAGGCGAGAGAGAGAGAGAGCGCGAGACAGAGTTTGGGGGGGAGGGGAGAGAAAGATTATATAAATATTTGTACTTTTTATTTTTGTTGCTTGAGTTTCAAAGGTGAATACGTTTTTCAGTAAACGTGAAATTTTTAAAAGTATGTAGCCTATCTTATCAGCTCATAATGATATCTGAAATAGTGTACTTTTATATAATTGTAAGTAAAAACGTTTAAATAATTTTAAAAACAATTCAATGTAAGTCTATGTGCTTTTAAAATTGAAAATACACAGCCTCGTTCTTTTAGTACTAATATATTAAATTATTATTTTCACGGCTTTCTCAAACTTGTTAAATACATTTTTGAAAAAAAAAACCATTGAGTCGAATAGTTTACCATTAGGTTAGGTGAGCTAGTTATACTTTAAAATAGCAAAATATTGTAGGTTATTATATTTATGAAAATATCAAATTCATGTTGTTACTTGAATGTTAAATAGGGTTAACTGTACAAATGTTTATAAATATTTTTGGGAACAGTGCAGCAAACACTTTACTTAGAATACGGAATGACGAACGTAATTATGAAAATATCAACACAGTAGGAACGTTCAAAGATTATCTTCGCAAAAATATGAAAAGTGTACCGAACGGTGGACATCATCGAAATAGGGCACACCTTAAATTCGTAAATCAAAACTGAAAAATATACTAAATAATTGAAATGACTCAATTTTATTTTGTAAAATAAAAACTTAATATCAATGACATTCCCCGATAGAATTACCTCTTTATTAAATTGCACTATTAATATTTAATCTATGTAAAGTTTAATCGAGTACTGTTGTTTTGCATGTCACTGGTAAATTCTACACACATATATAAAATGACACAAAAGGTAGAAATTAATGAAAATACCATCTCGGAATATCCCCTAAACTTATTTGTCTGTAATTTCATGTAATTGGTTCCTGAGAAGCTTTTTATTACAGCTTGCAAGCAGTTAATGCTCCCCATTTTAAAATTCATTTACCTTTTAAATGGTGACAACCCTTTTCACAGATTGTCGCAATGGCTCAATCAAGAGATGCTTGGACTCTCTAAGATACCTTATGAATTGGGAAGCCCGCCCTTTTCCTGAACCACTGGTGTCGTAATTGTTCTTTGATGTTGAAATTAATTAATAAACCGCATTTTAACCACTCAAAATGTATCAAAGTCTAATTAAGCAGAAACCCATTGCTGTCGTACATCAAAGGAAATCCCCCCCCCCACAGAAGCATTAGTTCAGTAAAATTGAGTACTTTTCAACTCGCTTTAACTTATACATTAACAGTTTAAACACGAAAAAATTAAACCATTAGAGAAGTAAAAGTTTTAAATTTGTGAGGGCAGTCACTTTACAAAAGCACGTATATATTCAAGTGGATGAGGATACAGTCAATAAATTTTGAACAAATTAATTTTTTAGCAATTACTTAATCAAACAGTCGAAAGATTGGGTTGTTTGAATTTCATCGTCTCTGATCGAGGACATAACGAAGAACACTCTAGCATCACTTTAATCAACTAACTAAAGTTAATATTGGAGTCAAGTTTAAAGCTGTAAATTGTTGTTTCTGCGCTTTTCTGTTTTGTTATATAATTGTCGTCTAGTTTAATACATTTTATGAACTCAGATATATTTGTATTATTATGTGAATATTTGACCTATTGTTAATTATAAAATGCCAGATTTTCTTTTAGTAAAACGTTTTTGAAAAGAGTACTTGTTTGAGGGTTTTAGGCCAGACCTTTGTGAACGTTTGTTATATACCGGGGTAAGGGACAAACATTCCTTACCACCTCCAATTCGAAAGATTACACAATAGGGGAAAATGCTGTATTTCAGCTAATTGATACAGTCAAAAAATACATGTCTTGACAGATATTTCATCACTCAGCTCTGATTAACGTTTTACCCAATAAACAAATATTTGATACGAGTAATGTCATGAAAAACAAGCCTAATGGCGTAACATTTACTTCGGATAAAGAAATGGGTAAACCTCCCCGAGGTACTTCTAAGAATCTTGTTAGAGGACACTTTAAAGTAACAGTCTTGTTTAGATGGTAAACACAATTACTTATGTCGTCTGCACATTGTTCTCTCCCAAGTGGTACATGTAAGCGATCCGATAAAAAAGAACATTTTTATTCAACCTTATCTAGTAAGCCAATATAATAAAAAATGGGCGTCGTAGATCTGTATGGCAGAATGATTTCTTTCTACCGTAATAAATAAAGAACTAACAGGAGGACACTACAAACCATCCTTCATATGTTTGATCTCTCTTCAGTAAGTTAATGGCTGCTGTACAGAAGTGACAGTAAAATACTTCGCAAAATAAATATAGTATCATTTATGGAGTTTATAGTTGCATAGGGAGAACAAATGCTGAGTGTAAGTATGGGACGTAATAGTGAAGATGAACGTCCTGCAAAAAGAAAAAAAATACCATGTCCTGAAGATAGAAGGAAAGTCGCCCCCCACATGCCAGACGTATTTGATTTACGCAATCTAAACAAATGTTGCCTGGAAAAATGTTCAGGAAAAGGTAAAATGAGGTGCATGAAATATAAAGTGTTTCTGTGTTTAACAAAGCACACTAATTATTTTGCAGTTTTCCCCATATCATAAATGGTGCTTATATTTTTTCAAAAACTGATTGAATTTATAATTTTTTAAAAACTTTATTCGGACAGAGAAATTATAAGAATAGAAAAATGTTTATGTTAATTGAAAAACTACTACTAACATTACGTTGTGAAATGTGTATGTATTGTGTAAGTGTGTTGCTTATGTGTGGAAATTGTCCATCAAAGGCTAAAATTTCAGTCCCAACATTCTCATTTGAG
>JBAIZL010000002.1:276905654-276913154 GCA_036971475.1 Prosapia bicincta | reverse complement strand
GGCTCTAAGCAGCTTTATCAAGAAATAAAAAAAACAATTCCGTTTACACCTAATTTTTCTATATTATTTTTATTTGTGGTAGATTACTACATAAAATAGCCGTGATTGTTTAATTTGCTTAATAATTATTAATCACTTAAACAATAGTTTATGACTATCTGAACTATAAATTTTGTAAATGTATTAAAACCTATTGAGAGAGAACGTTTTCGATCGTTATGTGGCGATCTTCATCAGTGTCTCTGAGACACTGATGAAGAATGTCACATACCGATCGAAAATGTAACCGAACGTAATGGACTACAAAATTCAATTATTAATTATCTTACAATTCATAATCCTTATATATATATATATATATATATATATATATATATATATATATATATTAATCTCCCTCCACAAATGTTACTTTTAAAATTTAAAATATCGTTATTTTAACATGTGGTAGAATAATTCTGAAAATAAATGCTGTGATTGTTTATTCGGTTCAATAATACAAAATTCCGTACACAATTTTTTCTTTTAGTTTAAAATAGCGCATTATTGTCTCCGAATTAGACGGATTGGGATGTATCTGTAATGTGATCACCGGTGAGGCTTCCTCTTTTATTCGCAAGCAAAGTCATTTTGATAGGATAAATAATTCAAAAGTTATCGTGGAACATATATAAAAAAAACATGCGGATTGAATACAAACCTCCACCCTTTTTGAAGTCGGTTATATATGTATATATATATATATATATATATATATATATATAAAGCTAAAAACAGAGCAGTAAACATTTTGAATGTGATAAAAAACATATATTTATTAAAAGAAAGCAAGTCGTTATGCAAATTCCAAGACAGGAGGAACTTTCAAAGCCTGTCTTCGCCAACATATGAAAAATGTACCGAAGGTTGGAAAACACCATTGGAATCTTTAACATGATATATTAGTAAATTAAAACTAAATAACGTTTTAATCAAAACTAAAAATGTACTAAAAAATTGAATAGACTTCCTTATTTTAGAAAGAAAACGTTTAAATATTTTTCGGAAGATTCCCTGGTACATTTACCTTTTTATTATTTTCCATTATTAGTACTTAATCTACTAACATTTTATATCGATTCATGTTGTTTTCAGGTCACTGGTAAATTATATACACGGATATAAAATGTCGCAACAAGTAGAAATTAATGGAAATACCATCTCGGATATCCACTAATCTTATTTGTCTGTAATTTCATGTAATTGGTTCCTGAGAAGCTTTTCATTACAGCTTGCAAGCAGTTAATGCTGCCCATAGTTGGCAATCCTGGAATCACTAATAAACACTATTTCGTTTTTATTATTTCCACCGCTTTTTTCATGCAATTAATGGCTATTGTAGATTCTGTTTATTACAGTTTGTGTCATTGTAAATGGTTTGGAAAAACTAATCTAGTAAAAATTATTTATCGTGCAAATTAAATACGGGAACTGTAAGAATGGTACGAATTAATGTTTTTTAAAATCTAAATAACTCTGTCATATATACAGATTTGCTGAAGCTATTTCCTAACCAAGCCTTATTACTCACGATATACACACGTATTGGATAGTTTGCGTTGTATTAGGGCTACAGACAGTGTTAATGAACTAATTTTAATACATTTTTTAAAATTCAATCAAATACGGAGTGAGATTATCAGCCATATACACCTTCTAAGGGGGACTGCACCGAAGCTTATTCACCTTTCTATTCACTGTACATACTGAATCCGTACATTTATATAAATTAGTTTTTGTGTAATAAAACACATACACACACACTCTCTCTCTTTCACACACACACACACACACACACACACACACACACACACACACACACACACACACACACACACACACACACACACACACACACACACACACACACACACACACACACACACACACACACACACACACACACACACACACACACACACACACACACACACACACACACACACACACACACACACACACAAACACACACACACACACACACACACACACACACACACACACCCACACACACACACACACACACACATACACACACACAGACGGCAACAATCTGACCTCTGTATTATGGTGCTACTAGTTTAGTACATTTAATTTTAATTTTATACATACCTATTTTACAGCATCTTATGTTAGTATTGTTATTTCGTAATAATTTTTATTACTAGTATTTTTTTTACTTATATTTTTCTCTTTTTTAACTGCTATCCTTTGCTACTATTTTAGGATAGTTTATAATGTCTATGGATTTTAGACCTTGCATTTTATTTAAAGATAGTCGCACTATGCTGCAGACATAACTATATACAACCCTCTATAATAACCCAACTTAAGATTTTCCCATTATCATATTATCCTTTATTACCATATTGCCATTATCGTATTACCCACTTGCCCGGCGAATAATTGATATAAAAAAGAATTGGATCTAGTAACCGAAATTCATAGATCTAAATAAACCAAGTTAGCAGAGTATAGTTGTAACTATTAAATACTCGAGAGGTGATTATAGTTTTTAGATGGTAATTATGCTTCAAAACCTTAAGAAACTGTGTCTTTCCAGGTAGAACTAAGGCTAATTTTGAATAACCCATCTTTGAAACCCATCTTGCCTCACCCCAAAAATTACATGTTTTTTTATATTAAATGTCACAATAATATTTAAAGTTTGACTGATTACCTTTTGATATTCCTCCCTTTGTATTAAAAAGTTAAACATTTCAAATATAATTATTTATATTCGTTTTCAATAATTTTTTCTTATTGTTTTTCCCGATACGTAAGATACTTAATTATATATCGGCAAAACATATTAGTAATGAATCAATTTTTTTTATAATGAAACAATAATTATTAATAACTAGATTTATATAAAAAATACACTATAAACAAACAAACATGTTATTAAAACACTTATATAACGATTATAAAAGATCTAAATTTTGCTAGAAACTATTTAGCAACTATTAAAATATAATAAAATTTATAACGTCTTGTCATATCTATATAATGGTTATTGTTATTCAATTTAAATAATTTAATATCAATGTTTTCTAGCTGTATGTACCCAGAAGGCATTTTAGAAATATTGTCTTTAGGAGAAGTGAATTGCACTGATAAACTAGTTTCAGTATTTCTAGACTAAGTATTTCTTGAACCTCTACCACTGTCATCAGTCAGTTATAGCTGAAGAACTAATTTCTACCATGATTTTATAATCCCAGAGAGACTTGGCTGTCCGATGCAGAGATGCCTACTTGACATTTAGAGTGGGGGGACTGCTGACTCAGTATTTATCGAACTTCTGCCACAGTCATCAGTCAGTTATAGCTGAAGAACTAATTTCTACCATGATTTTATAATCCCATAGAGACTTGGCTGTCCGATGCAAAGATGCCTACTTGACATTTAGAGTGGGGGGGACTGCGGACTCAGTATTTATCGAACCTCTGCCACAGTCATCAGTCAGTTATAGCTGAAGAACTAATTTCTACCATGATTTTATAATCCCAGAGAGACTTGGCTGTCCGATGCAAAGATGCCTACTTGACATTCTAAGTGAGGGGACTGCTGACTCAGTATTTATCGAACCTCTGCCACAGTCATCAGTCAGTTATAGCTGAAGAACTAATTTCTACCATGAGTCTATAACTCCCGAGAGATTTGGCTGTCCGATGCAAAGATGCCTACTTGACATTTAGAGTGGAGGGACTGCTGACTTAGTATTTCTTGAACCTCTGCCACAGTTATCGGTCCGCCACAACCACTATTCCTAAACTGCACCCTGATCTTCAACTTCAACTAGTCTGGCAAATTCTTTCTGCAGAATAGAGTTCGTTTTATGTCATATTTATATAATTCGTTTTTTTTTAAAATCAAAATCAGGTAAAGAAAATGAATTCTATGAATGCCATACTAAAACGTACTTTAATAAATAAATAAATAACTTACAAAATAATAATAAACCTAAATATAATTGTCGAGAGTTTGTACTCCGTAAGGTTGGTAATAGCTGTTGTGTTCATTATAGCCCGCACCGTATACACCTGATCCTTGTTGGTAATGTTGGTAGTACGGCCTCTGGTAATGCCATTCTACGCCTCCTTGCGGGTAAAACATTACACTATTCCATCCTGACGGATAACCTCCGTATCCACTCCATTGCGGTCTCGCCGACGTCAGGCATAACGTCAGAAGCATCACAGTCAATGAAACCTACAAAGTAAGAGATGTAAATCATATTTGACCGAAAGAGGTACAAAAGTAGGTAGACTATGTTTTTCCATAACAACAAAAGTATTTATAAAAATAATAAAAAATCATTAAACATCTTGAGAAAAAGTATGCACATTATAAATTAACAAAAAACGTTCAGTTTAAGTGAAACACTTATTTTGGGTGACACAATGTCTTTGTAAGTAGTACAATATATATATATATATATATATATATATATATATATATATACGTATATATAAGTATATAAATATTTATACATATATATATATAAATATATATATATATATATATATATATATATATATATATATATATATATATATAGAGAGAGAGAGAGAGAGAGAGAGAGAGAGAGAGAGTGAGAGTGAAAGAGAGAGAGAAAGAGACTTACACTACTCCCTTATATAATTCATTACTGACGAAAAATATTTTTTAATTTATCATTTTGTTTAATATTTTGAGTAATGAAAAATAAGCCTAGGCCTACTCTTATTGATTATATAAGACCTATATTCTGTTTTTTGACATACTGCAACACTGCCTATGGTTTTACAGCACCACTACGAGGGTGGTATCACTAAAGAAATGGGGTTAAATAACCATCTATTTCCTGTACAGGAAGCACTTAACCCCACCCAATGGAGCTACTGCTCTAATGTACAGTAAGTTTAAATCCGTATCGTAGTTGCTATGTTCAAGGTCCACAAGCCGTAGCAAGTCATACATAAAAATTTCCCAAAGCTAAAGTAACAATAGTAAAACTTTAGGTAAGGAATGTTTTTTAATTTACATTTTTTGATGTGAAAATGATTGCACTGGGTAAATGTCAGAAGGTGTGAGTAAATTACATTATTATCATTGCTTCATATTAACGTAATTGCATAACTATATAAAGATCGTCATTATAGTTAGCCGAAATTAGAAAACAAACGTAGCTGTACAATAAATTTAAACTTGTATTGTGCATTACTCTAATCACTCATTACTATCAACAAATATTACCTAAAAATTTTATATGTGTACAGATCTTTTACTGCATGATCGAATGTAAAGTTAACAAGAATAAATTGCTTTCTTTCACAACAGGGAAGAGGAAAAGTGTCTTCTAATATCGAAGATAATTTTCGTAGTCTTCTTGTGTAATTATACTCATGTCTACGATACTTCATCGTTGACAGTACGGAAAATAAAAAGCTATATATAAGTACACAGTCAAATCTCGGTAGTCCGAAACTTCCACTAATCCGAAACGATTTTCGAAAATATCAAAACAAGAAACAAATAAATAGCAATAAGAGTGGTTCAAAGAAGAAAGGCAACATTGTTTCATTTACTTTGAGAAGTGTATCTATCCCTTTGGATTAGTCAGTTTACAGCTGTTCAGTTTCAACATTTACGGCAATCAGACGGTAGAATGTTTTTTTTTTATCACAGTTTGTTCAACTTTAATTTTTATAATAACGCCTTCGTCTCTTAAATGAAAACACTTTCGTTGTCGGATAAGAGCGTCGCTCTAAAGTGAGTACCCTGGGTACCTGCCAAAAAATTAGCGGAAGATTTCGGAATCGGAATTTCAATAATTAGTGACATTGAGAAAAAGGAAGAAAAAAATGTCCTTTGTGTCTTCTATGGAGCAAGGTAGCACTGCGTGGTAAACAGTGTGATTGAGTATATATTTCTTTGATAGAAACTGCTCTATACATATGGTTTTTGCAAGAACGATTGCAAAACAACATATTGCAATGTTTCTTTTTTTTCTTAACTCTACCCAACAAGGAAAAGTTTAATCCCAGTGATCATTGGCTTGACAATTTCCAAAATAGATATGAAATTTGGTGCCTTTCTATCACGGCAGAAAAATTTCACGGATGCTTTCTTTCAGTTATTACTGTACCGTACATTAGTAACTCTACTCTTAACATTATCCTATACATACTTCAAGTTACCTTATAGGCACATATATAGCCGTATTCACGTTGTAGGTATACGTGGCACTAGTACATTCCGATAATTTGAAATGATCGTACATTATTTCGGATTACCGGGATAGGACTTCTCCGCTAACACCTTCTCGTACGACGCAACAGCACCTCAAACCTAGATAATTAAAATAGATACAGGAGATATACTGAAAAAGGTTATATTGCAGTTGTAGGTAGTTTTAATATGTCGAAGTCCATGATTGTGGGAATAAAGTACATAGCCTAAATGGCGGCATTGATTCTGGCTTCGTTAGTTATACATGCACGTATCCTGGCAACAATCATAGGTTTAAGGTGTCCCCTCCCTGCTCACTCCTTCTCATTGTCTTCTTTTCCCCTTGTTCTGCCTATTCCTCTCTCAATCCATGCCTTTTTCTCTCTCCCCTCTCCCCCCTCTCTCTCCCTTCACAGAGTCTCTGCGACTCTACTAGAAATCGTGATCATCATGTAATGTTACTATCGAGAGAACACTATTCCAGTGACTGTAATATTGGACTGTTGCCAAAAACTGTTCAAACGGAGTAATCGTTTTGTTTATATGTCCATAGTGTTCGGGTTTAGGTGCATTTTCTATATCCAAATCCTTACACATTGACTACTATTAAAATGCTCTCAATCGAGGAGACCGTAATGGTCCTGTGACCAGAATATTGAAGAGTTATATGGAAACCAATTGGCCTGAAGTTCGAGATGCTGCAGAGATGACGTTGGAACGTCATATTGACCAAAATATGCGTAGCTTCACTAGTTATTTGGAATAATTTATTGTAGTTAAATCCTGATAGGTAATCCACAAACACTTCTAGGAACAAATATTTATATTCTAACCTGTTATACATTTCTGTTACCAAGTAACCATCATCAGATGCTTGTTTATTATTTATTATACGTAGCTTATCCTGGGATGGAACGTTTAAAAATATACAGTGCCCTACTCACTGATTTTATTTGACACAAATATGTATATATATATAATAGTACAAGAGTAATGAAACTTGGGGTTTTTACTTCAGTCATACGAGAATTATTTAAATAATTTAATTTTTCTGCGCATAATATATTTTTGGAGATCTCTCGCAATAGCACTCTTGTTTTAAATACAACCCATGCTTGTAAATGATAAACACGTCCATGTTCACTCAAGTTATTGATATGAGTTTAGTTCTCATTTGGATCGTCACATCAGTCATAATCTTAGTAGTAATTTTATAACTTCCAATTTTTGTGTTGTACATCTTGA
>JBAIZL010000002.1:276830654-276900654 GCA_036971475.1 Prosapia bicincta | reverse complement strand
ACTGGCATCTTATAGCAATCGCAACTGATTGGTTTTAGGGCCACCTTTAATACTTTTTATAATTTTTTTACACAGTGAAAAAGTTAAAATTCGAAATCGGGGGCGCTCGAGTTCATAGTGTTCTAATGAACTTGTCTTCATAGATTTGTGCTAGTTTTTTTAGCTGCTGCTTTAAAATGTCACTTATGGTGTAATATTTTCATACTCTTGATGATCTTTCTCTTAACTTAAGATTAGATTACCAACTTGAATGACAGTTCTACACCACTCCGTTCGTACGTTACGCTTTAACGGCATTCAAACTATTTTCTTCCACACTTGACACTTTTATAATTTTTAGAGCATTTATTAAACAATTTATTTATTACATTTTGTATGAAATAAATATGGTAATAACTTTGTAAGAAATTTTATTTTACAATATGTTGCTTTTATTGGTCTTTAAAATTTTCTTAACCTTTGGCGGTTCTTTGATTTTATTTTTTAATTTCATTTTTGAATGTTATTATAAATAACAAATATTAATTTAATTTTAATTTTTATGTTAGAAGAAAAAATTAATTCTTTCCTAATTGTTTCTATTTCTTGAACGAAATCGACCCTTTGGACCGGCTTTGTTTACTCAACCAGATAGTGTACCTGGCTTTTCCTAGCAGCTTCATTTTTAAACTCTTAAAGAAACTCTCATTTTTAAAAGATTCTGCCTAAGCGCAAAGTCTTCAACTTTGAGACAGTTTTGGCCGTCACAGTGTATATATATATATATATATATATATATATATATATATATATATATATATATATATATATATAACAATTACTGTATTTTAAAAAAATGTATAATTTGATAATATTACTAACTGCTCATGAAAATTATATGTATTAAAATGATGGTCTAATAATAAGTTAGTTTGTGAAAACACACACTCACACACAACACACACACATACACAAACGCAGATACACACACGCACACAAACACCCACCCACCCACACACACACCCACCCACACAAACAGACACACACACACACACACACACACACACACACACTCACACACACACACACACACACACACACACACACACACACACACACACACACACACACACACACACACACACACACACACACACACACACACACTCACACACACACACATACATACACACATATATATATCGTGTTTGTGTGTGTGTGTGTGTGTGTGTGTTTCCTTTTCACACTATTAATGAAAAATATACCACAGGAGATTCCAATAATGGACAGAGTAAGACCTATCAAATATTTCCAAGTCATGGTAAATTCCAAGGCAGACTATCCATTCCAGGCTGTCATTAAATAGGATTTCCAGCGTTTGTTGTTGCACAAGACAAAAACATGATACTTGGAAACTATACAGTGATGTTAGGATTCGAAGGAGTCGACAGGTTTTGTGAACATCAAGTATGCTTTGTTTAATATGAACTAGAGACTCGTTTGATCGTAGAAATATTGTACAAGAATTTTGTTAAACTAACTTTGAATATAAACAAAACTAAAAAGGAAATAAATAAATATATTTTTTATATGCTTTTATAGTATTTACAAAGATTTATAGATGTAACGTTAATGGCCTTCATAGTTTCAACTTATCGATCGAATCTCTCAAAAGCAATTATCGATTTAAAACTTATACATTAAATTTGTTACTTTATCGAACTAATCTACTTGAAGTTTGTTATGTAACTTTATCAATATATAATATCTAAAATTACTTTTATAACTATATCGGTATAACCTTTTAAATGTACATCGAGA
The DNA here is from genome assembly GCA_036971475.1 of Prosapia bicincta. Taxonomy (NCBI): domain Eukaryota; kingdom Metazoa; phylum Arthropoda; class Insecta; order Hemiptera; family Cercopidae; genus Prosapia; species Prosapia bicincta. Next base: position 276,898,854 of record JBAIZL010000002.1, on the reverse strand, counting down.
CATCATCGATCTAGCAGTTAAAATTTAACTGAACATTATAAGTCTAATATATTTTATTCAACTTAACAACATTATCAATCTAGTTTTTTAAAATTTAATTTGATAATTTTTTCGATCAAACTTTTCTAAAATTACTTGGTTAGCTTTATCAATATAACCTTTTTAAATCTATTTTGATTACACCATCGATCCAATCCATATAAAGTTAATTATGATGATTTTGAACTGCAAATGTTAAAACTGCAAAACGTTATACTACTTAAAATTAAGTGTATTTTCAAAATGATATTGAGTGTTACTAAAAACAGGCACATATAATGAAGATGGTAGTTGCACTAAATGTTTTTGGGCACTTTAGTTGATCAATTAAGCGTCGTTAAACTGAGAGCTATTGCGATGGATCCGTAAAACACTATAAAGTGTCTTATTTAACGAGGTTGTTGCCAGTTTCAAAGCAGCAATTTTATATTACGTGGTGTCCCGGCACTAAAATCTGCGTAATTAGTCTTATAATTTAGGAAGGGTTGAGGGAGGGCGTTCAGGAGAAAGAGGTATGGAGGAGAGACATGCAGGGGAATGGGCTACAAGCATATTGATGTCTAGTCAGGAAAACTGTTAAAAAGGATGCACACAAATGTGCAACTATGCTTGATTGAATCATCAAAACTAATTATTTCTTTTTGTTTTTTCTTGAATTTAAAAATAAGCCCAAATAAAGTGAATGGACAGTCGGCGATCGAAACAGGTGTAATTTAATTGGAACATCCACAAGCAATAAAATAAATAAATCCGTAACAATCAGGGATTTGAAATGTTAGGAGTAGAGGGACAAGAAGATTGTTCACTGGATATTGTATGCGAGTGAGCGAGCGAGAGATAGTGAGAGAGAGAATAACAAAATTTATTGGATTTGTTGTCCATATTGATCGGTCAATGCTTTAAAATATAACTTTAACTACCACTACTTTTACGAACGTAAAAGCTATTTTGCTTTAAAACTAAAACCAATGTATTGGCTGATGACGATCAAAAGCGACGTAAGCTTTATATGTATATCTTTTGTATGCACTATAAGCTCGTACAAACCATTGATTTTAAGTTGTTTTTTATTAGGTTTATAATATTTTTAATAAATCAGTAGACATTGTAAAACATCTGTAACAAAACGAAATAAATAATAAATATATTACACGTTAAATTTAATAAAACATAAAATTATGATTTTAAACACCAATTTTCCTAGTAGCTCAATTGTTATTTAGAAATTAATAATTTATTCAGGTACATAGTAAAAATTACCGTACTTTTTATTAGGTTTTCATTTTATCTATCAACATTCTCCAGTATCCTAGAACGCTTAAATTATTAATTTACGTAAATTGTTAATTATTAAATGGTTATTTACGATTGATTTAAAAATTGTTAATACAAAATGAAATAATTGCAACAATATATCAAATACCAAAAGAACAGTAAATAATGAGCTAGAAAATCTGATAACAATGTGAGCGAAAGAATTGTGAGAAAAATATACTTAATGCAGGAAACAATTGAAACGATAGATAGAATAGCAATAAGATAAAATAGCGTAGATAAGTCTTGCGATTAAATACTAATCTCATCTTCGTAAATGAAATTTAAAGATAAAATTGTATTATATGAATAAATATATAACATTTTTCATAGGTAAATCCGAAAACTAAATAATTTATATTTTAAAAACTACTAAACTAAATCAATATTTAGATGGTGTAACTGTTGGTTAACAATTAGGGATATTTATATGAATGTATTGTGTGATAAATATTGCGTGTTTTATAGGGATAAATGTTATTAAATGCAGAAGCGACATTTTTGGTCGTAAAATCGATCCACGCTTCCGATGCATATTTATAGCAAACGTTCAGCAACAGCACTCGCGCGCCTTGAAGGTTACAGAAGTGCTCGCGGCAAAGAACCTGTCCCCCAAAACTTGCGTTACTTAAACTAGGCTAATTTATAATGGTAATGTTTACTTACAAGAGGTCTGCGATACATGTCAATGCCTAGAACTGGTTGGATGGTTGCGCAAGTAATACTTATATACAGGGAGAAGACGAATCAGCCGGTCTGACGGGTCAGGTCGCAAGCAGGATTGCGTTATTCCGCTATTCTACCGTTACGTGTACTCTGTATTTTACCATGAACTCTCAGCGCCACGCTGGTCAGTGCTACGTAATTGCAGGGCACTATACAATCTCAAAGCTCTTGATTTAGAAATCAAATTTCGCTCTCTTGTGTAATATAATTTATTTCTCCACTTTACTTAAACAACAATGTAGTTCTTCTAATTAAAAAAAAAACACAGTAAAAAAACTTCAACACAGAACTCAAAGAATAAACTAAGAAGCTAAAAACACCTGTCTAGAAGAGGTAGGCCTATCCTTCATTTAAGCGACTTTGCTAACGCGGGCCAAGATTATCCTATGATCTATGTACCAAGGACCAATATCCTGCTTATAATCATAATTCATCCTTATCCTGCTAGGTGTGTAACTTCCTTAATCCTACCTAAACTCATAACTCTTTCCTATCCTACTAGGCGGTCCCATCCTTAATCCTAGCTAAACTCATAACACTTTACTATCCTACTGTTTGTGTCCCTTACTTTTTCCTACCTAAACTCATAACTCTTCCCTACCTTACTAGGCGTGTACCTTCCTTAACCTTACCTTAACTCATAACTCTTTCCTACACTAGTAGGCGTGTCTCTTCCTTATCCTACCTAAACTCATAACGCTTTACTATCCTACTATTTGTGTTCGTTACTTAATCCTAGCTAAACTCATAACACTTTTCTATCCCACTGTGTGTGTCCCTTACTTACTCCTAGCTAAACTCACAACTCTTTCCTACCTTACTAGGCATGTCCCTTTCTTCATCTTACCTCAACTCATAACTCTTTCCTACCCTATTAAGCGTGTCCTTTCCCTAATCTTACCTAAACTCATAATTCTTTCATACCCTACTATTAGTGTCCCTTCCTAAATCCTACCTAAACTCTTAACGCTTTACTAACCTACTATTTGTGTCCCTCTCTTTCTACTCTACTAGGTGTGTCCCTTCCCTAATCTTACCCCAAAATCATATCTCTTTCCTACTTTACTAGGTGTGTCCCTTCCTTAATCCTACCTAAACCCATAACCCTTTATTATCCTACTAGGTGTGTCCCTTCCATAATCCTACCTAAACTCATAACTCTTTCCTACCTTACTAGGCGTGTCCCTTCCTTAATCTTACCTAAACTCATAACTTTTTCCTACCCTACTAGGCGTGTCTTTTCCTTATCCTACCTAGACTCATAACGCTTTACTATCCTACTATTTGTGTTCCTTACTTAATCCTAGCTAAACTCATAACTCTTTACTACTTTACTAGGCGTGCCCCTTCCTTTTTCCTACCTAAACCCATAACGCTTTACTATCCTACTATTTGTGTCGCTTACGTAATCCTATCTAAACTCATAACTTCTTCCTACCTTACTAGGCGTGTCCCTACCTTAATCTTATCTAAACACATAACTCTTTCCTATCCTATTAGACGTGTCCCTTCCTTAACCCTACCTAAACTCATAACGCTTTCCTACCCTACTAGGTGTTTGCCTTCCTTAATCCTACCTAATTTCATAATGCTTTACTACCCTATTGGGTGTATCCCTTTCTTAATCCTACTTAAACTCAATTCTTCCCAATCCTACTTGGTGTGTTCCTACCTAAGTCATTACTTAGTCCAACCTAAACTCAAAGTTCTATTCAATCCTAAGAGTAGTTTCCCTGCATTCGTCCTATTTATATTTCTCCCAATCCTACGAGAGAATAGTAAAGTCAGACTGTCTGATGGCCCTAAAACTACAAAACGTATTTTCAAAGTTCAAATTAAGTTATTCAAATTTCTTCTCGTATATGTGCCACATCGTATTGAAAGACTGTTGACAAACATTAAAGCATTTATGCGCAACTCCTAAAACTTGTATACTCTTTCTTAGAATTATATAATCTTAGATAACGGTTCCTTTTAATAATCTCGTTTAAAAACTTTTTAGTAACTTAGTTTATTTAAAATGTATTAAAGGTTTGTAACCAAAATGTTTTTGCAGAAGAAGAAATGAGGACCTTGGTGCCCTAATATGTTGGAAAGCTAATACATTTTAATTACAAACACTTAATGAATTGTTTTATCTATGAAGTCCGGCTTAGCGTTCTCGGGGAAACTTAGCAAATTTATATAACCATATTAAAATTAATTAAAACTTACTGAGGCAATAAGTTTCCGACCACTGTAGGCCATGATGGCGTTCTGCATTCAAAAAACGTTTTTCACCGTAATATAGTTAATAAATTAAAAATATTTCAAAAACAAGAATACTTTTAATGAATATATTTATTCAAAGCTTTTCGCCGATAAAACAGTACCAGCATCTTCAGGAAAATAATTATCTGAAGGAGATAATTATTTTTCTGAAGATGCTGGTACTGTTTTATCGGCGAAAAGCTTTGAATAAATATATTCATTAAAAGTATTCTTGTTTTTGAAATATTTTAAATTTATTACATATTATATATATTAATACTCTTAATAGAAATTCGTGCAACTTTAAGTTTAATAAATTTCAAAGATTTTTACTAATTTGATGCCGTATTTTTATTTAAAAAAATTCTTATTTAGATAAGTAATACCCTAATACATGAAGATATTTAATTAAAACATTAAAATTCAACGAAAATAATTATAAGTTTTACAAAGTCTGCTAATTTTGATGAAATAATAAACTTTCTGTTCAAAACTCATGCCTCGTCACTTTAATTTAAAGAAAAGCAGCAACACAAATTTAAATAAAAATATCCTATGACTTGCACGGACCAAATATTTAAATAACTGTTTAAAACAGAGCTTTTAACCTAATTCACAAGCCATCATTGAATGTTTCCCAACAGAAAAAAAATTTGCCTCATTTAAACTGTAGGGATTACTGTTTTCCCACATTGAAGAAGCAATCTTTGTATGCTCGAATACATAACAAACTGTGTTTGTGGGATACAGTTTTCGTTTAACCAAACTGTACCACTTCAGAAAATTTGTTTTAGTTACGAAAAAGATGTTTTTATTTTGACCGACTTTTAATAAAACTATCTTAACACAGGCAATCAAGTTTGTTTTTTGCCATAAGATTTAAACTCATGTTTAGTTTATATTTAAACATTAACGGTTATGAATTATTATTTGTATTAGAAGTAAACCTATATCTATATTAGAGGATTGATATTTAGGCCCTAGAAAGCATAAAACTCTTATACATTTTATTAGTAAGCAAAACTATTTAAATTTGTCAAGCTTTAAAAAAACAAAATAAAAATTATATCCGGAAATTATAGCTACTAATTAATAATTACTTTTTGTATAAGTATATTTCCTGGTTGAGTGACCGAGCTGAGAGGCGAATGTCAGATTAGTAAGGCATAAATGTTAGAAACAGCTGATTAGTTAAGGTTTAGAGTTCAGCGAGCACGTCACGTGACCTTGGCCAAGCCTCAGACGGAAACCGGTTTCTAGCACATCTGCAGCCGTAACAGAGGCTTTCTACACTGCAACGTAGAGTCATTTACCTGCAACCTCTCGTGATTGTGACGAATACGACACAAACAATATTATGGATTAGAATATTTTTTTGTACTATTAATGTGAAATATCTTGAATTCAAATCATGCTTGATTCCCACGGAAACTCATAAACATACCATTTCTGGGTTTTTTATATCGATTACTAAATTAGCTTTAACACAATATCCATGCCTAATGTATATCCCTTTGTCATTGCCTAAAAATTAAGTTCCAGTCTATTGCGAACGATTATAAAATCTTGCCTTGAAAACATTAAAATGCGGTGTGCTGTATTTAGAAAACGCAAGGATGATCATGAGGGGGAATGTTCAGTAAAGAAATTTGGAAATTATACTTACATCCCCAAGGGTTGATTTCTTTCAGACTGGGAATGGAAAGCACTCGTCACCCACGTAGCTTCAGGCAGAAAGACATTTGCTAGTGGAAAAACTGATAAAAATCCCTTTTAACGCGTAATGACTTTAGTTTGGTAGTACTTAAAAAAACTCACACATTATTATATAACAAAAATGTCCAAGCATTGGTAATTTCTTAGAATTTATCCTGATATATAGAGATGAAATATCCCAAAGGATCGGTACTTAAAGAAAACAAGTCATATAAAAAAATGGTTTAAAGTCAATTCGTACTTGGGTCAACAAAAAATATTGTAATTACTTTTTAATTAGTAATTACAATTACAATAAATAAAGTAACATAACCTATGCGTTAAATCAGCTTAAATTATACCATATATTTTTCAGCTGTTTTATGAAATTATATATTATTACTCATTTTAAGCCAAATGGGACAAAATAATTATATTGCATACCTTGGTTCTTTTGTGTAAAGTTCTTGTCGCACATAAAACTAAAGTTAATTAATTAAATTGAATTATTGAATTATTATTTTTTTAAAAAATGTATTAATATCAAGTGACATCCGCTACAAGTTTAAAACAATGTATTAATATCAAGTGACATCCGCTACAAGTTTAAAACAATGTATTTGAACTTGAAGGGAGTAATATAAATTATTTTGTTAACGATTGAAAATTTGCGGAAGATATTAAAATCTAAGTTATTTAAAATATAACTTTTCTTTTAGGTTATATATTAAATTACCTTAACACTCTTTGTCTCACCTTCAGGTTTCTAATTAATTAATACCAGTATCAATTGTAACATAACTTGCATTTATTCTTGACACTTAATTAATACATATTATACCCATTTACCTTAATACTATTTAGTGATAAGATTTACTCCTTAACTAATTTTACAATTACAAAAAAAAAACAAAGGTGGGCTCTTGAGGCTTAGGTTATTACAATAAAGTTAAAAATGACAGTGTTAATTTACCTTTTTCTGGGGTCATTGTTATGGATCTTTTTATAAATTAGCGGTGAAAAAAACTATATTATTAATTTATACTAAAGAATTTAAAACTGTTCTGAGTTTACTGTTTTTAAAGCTCGAATTTTAATATAAAAAAAGTACTTATTGTTTGTTGATTCCCTGGATCTTGACCGTTGATACTGCTTCAATGCAATTTCACATAACTATCTTATTTTTCTTAATTCTTCCTTAAATTATTTACAACGCACTTTTTTAAATTATACAATAGAAAATTTTACATTTCCCTTAATTCTATTAATAAATTTTACCCATTATTAACATTACTGACACTTGCCCCCCCCCCAATACGTCTGCCCTCTTCTGAAGTTCTTCCAAGACTCCTGATCACTTCCTTTTTTCAACCTCGCGTCATCTCTCCCCTTTACATATTTTAGTCAAATTGGTTATACCAATAACCAACTACAAAGAGCTTTCCGTAACAGTACATTGTTATAACCCAGGTAATTTGGAAAGTCATATCTTAAAATAGTTGAACCCTTTTTTTTGTTAAAGATTCCCCAGCCCTATTATGACTACCACGAAATAGAACAATGGTCATGAACTTTGTCCGTTATTTTAGTAACTATCCTGGTCGATTTGGGCTTAATATTTCTTCCGACTATTTTAATTTTTGGATATAAGCTGAATTTATTCTTAAGCCTCAAACGGTATGTTATAATATATATATATATATATATATATATATATATATATATATATATATATATATATATATATACCCTACATATATATTCCTACACATTCCCTATATGTAAATGAATATATATATATATATATATATATATATATATATATATACATATATATATATATATATATATATATATATATATATATATATATATATATATATATATATATATATATATATATATATATATATTTATAGGAAGAATATAGGTCTATCCTTTATAGGGAATATTATAGGGAGATAAATAATAATAGTAGGAATTGAAATCGGATAACAAATAATGTAAGAGTTTAGTGTCATAGGTTAAATGAGAAACAAGTAATCCGGAGAAATCATGAAGGTGTCCAGGGAAAAGCTACCAGCGACACATGCGACCATTTAGGTCACAGAGGGGAATGATAGGTCTTCCGGTTACTGACAGCGGAAAACCCCACCACCTCCCACTCTCTGGAACACTGCACCTTGGCAAATCTAAAGCCGAAGTCACTTACCTCCTAGCTACGTGTGTGGCTACGTTTGAGTTATAAATTTCAGGTTTGATGTATGCATTGAGGTGTTCTTGATATCTGTCTTTTAATTTCTTTTTTGTTTGTCTGCACATTCGATTTTGTATATTCCGTTATTAAGTGTGGGACATTTATGTATATATATATATATATATATATATATATATATATATATGATAGAAATATTTCTTTTCCATCACTCAGCCAGTCCTGGGAATCAGTGTCTATTACTATATTAATTATAGATTCAAATATAAACTGTAAATACAGTGAATAAGCAACACTTGTCAGATCTTTATTCCTACTGGTTATTCTTAATCAGTGCCACTGTAGAGTAGATATTGCATATCTCCTATGCGTAAATCTACTAGGCGCAATGTCGCACATTTCTCCATTGGTGCTCATGTCGCTGGAAGATTTTTTAACATATTCATCACAAATCCGGATGTTAAGGCTTAGAAAAAAAGAGGCATTATGTAGGGAAGGATAGGCGCAGAGTGTCCCAATAGTGTGTAATTTCACAATTTATTGAACTTAAAGTAATACTTAGGTTTCTATTGGAAAACTATTATAATTAAGAAAATATTAAAGAATGTGAAGCAGAAAATTGTCAAACATGACCAGTCCTGAAATAATAAAAGGGTATAAAGAAGATTGTTCTTTGTCATCTACTTTTTTAAAGTATCCAATGAACCCTTGAAAACTCAAAAAATCCAACTACGAAACGAAAGTTAGCTGGAAAACATAACAGTACTACAATATAAGTAACATAGTAATGTATAATTATTATAATGTACTATAATATGCTGTTATAGTGAAGGGACATTTAGGGTAAATGAAGTTTTCCAATATAGCCTACATAATATACTTAAATATGGGTTATATCATATAAGTATAAGTAGGACTTATTGGTACAGATATATAAATATATGTCTTTGCTATCTAAGTAAAACACATTATGAAGCACATTACAAAGAGAGAAAGAGAGAGAGAGAGAGAGAGAGAGAGAGAGAGAGAGAGAGAGAGAGAGAGAGAAAGAGAGAGAGAAAGAGAGAGTGAGAGAGAGTGAGAGTAATATTTTGGATTAAAATTAATCGTTTGTTTGAGTTATATAATTAATAAAACGTAAATATTCAAATAAACGTTTTTAATATGTCTTTTGTATTATAAATAATTGCTTTTTCAAGGATAAGAATATTTTGGAGCCGCACACTATTGTATGAAACTTATAGGTACTATTTAAATCATTCTCCTGAATTTGTATGCAACCTACTATGCACAACTGAGACCAATGAAGTTTATAATAACTATTACGGCAGAATTCAAGCAAAAGAAATAATTATACTCACAACAGTCAATAAATCTCCATAGTGATAAAAGAAACAAAAGTGGTTTCAGTTACGTAAATAAATGTTTTTTTACTATCCTTTAAGTTTTAAATGAAATCTAAGAACGTTAAATCAAAAGTACAAAAATAAAAAATGTACATCTTAAGAATTATATTATTAGATATTTTCATAAAAAATACACTCACACTATTTATTTCTATTCATCCGACATTTCCATTTTGTTTCTGTTATGATAGTCAATGTTTTTGATCAATACTGTAGTCAATACCAAGACAAAATGAAATTTTTATGTTTTCTATTTTGTGAAACATATTTAAATACTTTTTGGAAGGTCGGGTGCTATCAGCCACATTAGCTTTTTTCCAAATAACGTTTTATAAAAGAACTTGGAATAATTAACTTTCTCGCCATTCTAACCTTTATACGTTTACCCGAGTACCATTAGATATTTTTGTTTCAAAATCTAAAAGAAATATTTATTTTTCGTAAATTGAATGAAGAGAGTTTTAATTTAATTTACCTTTATATTCATTCATAAAATATTCATCAAAAATAAATATTTTTGAAAAACCAAGTATAAAAACACATTTTCATTTTTAAACAATTATTTATGTTGAAATTATTAATATACTTATCTTCATTTCTGTTAGGAATATTGCTATATGTTTCAGTACATTTTTCTGCCATTCCTAAGTTTTCAATATTCTCTTTTGTTGACGCGTTTCGGATTAACTCCATTTTCAAAACTTCAATAGTACTCAAGTAGTACTCAATAGAGAGCTTTGAAGCTTTGAAAATGGAGTTAATCCGAAACGCGTCAAAAAAGAGAATATTGAAAAGTTAGGAATGGCAGACAAATGTACTAAAACCTATATTTAATTATGTTTTTGAGAAGTAGAAAAAATATTTTAGACTAGGATGAACATTAAAAACGCTTAGTCACCCGTGTTTTATTATTTTTTCGTACAAAACATCGCACTGGTAATTAAGACTACTTCCTTCAAAGTCAGCGCAATTTTTCGTGATCCTGTACACATTCAATACTACATTCAGTCTTCTTCAAAACTCTCGCCACAAATGATGCAGTGAGTGATATCGTTAGCCTTGTTTGGGCTAATTTCAATGTTAATATTTAAAGCTTTCTTAAACTTGTACTTTTGTAATATTTCCTCAGTTTGTTTTCCACAACTTTCATTTTCACTGAGTGTTTTACAACTTCCCCATAGATATAGCTCTGAGTCTGTCCCCTAAATGACCTTCTTGAAACACTGTATTTTTCACTTGATTCCCTTATTGTAATTTTTTACTTAAAACTTGTTCTTTTGCTCTTTTCATACCTCTTCACTCAACTTCTCTCATATCTTTCCCATTTCTCTCTTGAAAAAATCCTTTAATTAGAGTTTTTACTGTAAATACTTTCAGAGACTACTTTTTGTCTGATACCATCTGAAAGTACTTTGTCACATACCACCCGACGGCAATTGACATGGATCTAACTATAGACAAGTAATTAGTTTGCGTAGGTATTCATTTAACCTATAACCTATAGAGAACATAGTAAGTATATGATGGCAAACTAAATACATATAAATACTCAGATTTACCGAAGTTATAATCTCACAAACCGAACTTTGTACTGTAACAAACACGAATACACAACAAAACTTGACACTACAACTAAACGACGCAGCGTTATCATACAATATGGTGATAACGGCTAAGTTTTCTTTAAGGATACAATCTGAGGGCATGACAGTTGGTGCCGTTAGTAGTATGCTGGTTAATCATGATTTTCTTATACCATCCCTGTCCGATACCAAACGAATTTCCCCTAAAAAGATTCATATTATCACTTTTTCAAATAAAAAAAAAAAATATTTAGAATTAATATAATGCAAACTATAATCCATACTTTTGCACACAGATCATTTTGTTATATTTGTTTGCTCATTACAGATGTTTTAAAAGAAAGTAACAAATGGTTTTTCTAAATATATGATTAAATAAATAGTTAATGAACAATAAATAACTTTTAAACATACTAGGAATCAATTTTTGTATTCAATATTTGATTTGAACATAGCAACAAAGCACGAGATAAACATATCAATGATATTAAACATACACAATAATACTTGTCTTTTTTACAAAACATATAATCGAACTGAAATGATTTATAAATATGTATACTGAACTGTTTATATATATATATATATATATATACACATTTTAATTTTAAATCTAAACAATTACAAAATGTTTCTAACCAGGTCCCTAACTCTCTCTGCAACACGTTTTATGAAAGAGCCAAATAAATTGCATAAGCATCAGGAGTTTAATCAGAAAAAACGTAATCAGTTTATATTTAAACACCTTTTAATAATCACTAAGGAAGTTATTAATCATCGATTGGCAATCAAAGGAATAAAAGAGTGATTAGTGTGATATCGTGGAGCATGGTACTATTTAAATAGCTTCTATTTGTAAAGATGGAAGCTGGGTCACACCGTTCCTTTTCAAATGTAAGTATTTTGTATCACATTAGACCAGGAGCCTAAAAACTAAGGTCTTATCATTTTACTTTCTTTTAACTTTCTTTATATTTGCATAACTTTAGTTTGTACTGTATATATGAGTGTATATATATATATATATATATATGTGTGTGTGTGTCATATATAAATGTATTATGTAATATACATGATATACATGTACATAATATACATCATTTATGAATGAGTGTAATATGTATTCATGTACATATGATATATGCATTTGTATTGCGTATATATATATATATATATATATATATATATATATATATATATATAGATATATATAAATATATATATATATATATATATATATATATATATATATATATATATATATATAATACAAATTAAAGGTATGCAAATATAATAAAAGTTAAATAATAATCATAACGAATTATATTTTCAGGAAATGATATAAAAAAGTATCACCAAACTATTTGAAAAACAAATGGCAAAATTTCATATAAAACTAATAGTAAAATCATAAATATAATAAATAACAAAAATTAGGTAAATAACATAAATGAAAAAGTTGCTTTTTATTAATAAGAGTATGAACACTGTAATAAAATTTAAGTAGGTCAAACAAAGGAAAAACTAAAAGAAAGATTAAAAAAAAACATTTAAATACACTACACTTAAAAACCAGAAATATACAAATCAAATTTTACATATGATTTTGTGTCATTCTGTATACGTGTCATTTAAAATGTATAAATAAATTATCAATAACAAATTAATAAATGAACAAAAACAAAAACGATCCAAATTTGATACTGTATTCAATGACTATAACGTTACGGCAGCATTATAAATTTGGCAACAGTTTTGTTAAATATAAATTAACATATGTTCTATAACTTGCTTTAATGCATTATTTATTCCTGAGGATGTTGAGACTGTTTGCCAACGAAAAGCTTTGAATATTGACAATTAGTAAATATGCTCCTATGGGATGGTAAATGATGCAACATATTTTTTATATGAAAGCAATATGCAAATAAAATTAATTTTTGTGCATAGTAACTATCAGTTGTAAAACCGCCCTTTAAGTATATTTAGTTATACAAGAGTACACACATTTTATAGAAAAGAGTATAAAACGCATTTTGGAACCGAATAAAAATAGAACTTTTAAAGTTATGCAATAATCGATCTAAGTGAGATAAATAAAGTGACTACTTTGTTTCTTTTAAAAGTATCTGTGACTAAGCTCTGACGTCGTGCATTTTTTTTGACATCTACATGGTAGGTTTGATCCAAGCAGCATATTTTTACTGAAACAGCCCTGCTAAAACAATTTGTATGTAAAGAGAAAAACATTCTTTTCAAATAAAAATAAATTGAACAGTAATGGTTTTGATATAATTATGATTTTTAAGCTTTTTACGTTTAATCTAAAACACAGACATTTCAAATATTACACCAACATTCCTTTTGTCTTTTAAATTATGCTTTATTTCACGCTTGACAACAGTCAAAGTAACCTTTCTAAAAAGCTTTTATTTCATTTCAATTTAGTTTTTTTTCTAATAAACATTCTTTTACTAAAGTTGAAAATAAAATAATCAAAATTGTTACTATTTATTACAGACTTCATACAGCTATAACATCTGGATTATCACAGTATAATTAATTGTTCTAATAAACGAAATACAATTGTTAACACATTGCTACGTACAAGTATGTTCAACGCTTTCCTGAGTGATGTACATACTAATCAATGACGGACAAAAGCATCCACTCTAGCATGTGCAGTTACATCTAAGACGTGCACCACATCTTAGCAAGATAGATTGTACTGTGTGGGGTCTTTCTACAATGGGATATCTGATACGCCAGTTTTAACCAATCAAGTCCTGTTTTCATAACAAATTTCAAATTGTATGAAACCTCTAATAAAAAAATTAACATCTATCCTCTTCCTAAATAGAAAGAATAAAATATTCTGTCAGATTAAAATGAAATAAATATACCTTATGTCAAAATATGGCCTACTTTAATGTCATGGAAGTATTGTTTGTCGGGGTTATTAGAGAATGCCCTGAAATGGAATTATATTCTTCCAAATAGGTTTAAGTTTAAATTACCTTTAATTTTACTCACTATAAAAACGTCAATATCATTGGAATGCGTCTGAGAAAAATCGTTGATTGTAAGTTTATTTTCGTGATCAAATAATTCTCACCATTGTTAATAGCTAAGGCCAAATTTTAGCATTCACCCACTAGGTTTTACCGAGCCGTATTTTTTTTTCAATTTCATCTATTCCTCTATGGGGATTACACATTGCACACATATTCAATTGTTAATAAAATAAATCTTTATGAATCCAATCAAGTTCAAATACATTTTTTTTAAACATGTGGTTGATATAAATTGATATTAATACAGTTAAAAAAAACATTTATTCATTAACTAAATTATAAAACGTTTAATGCCTCGGTTGAATTCGAACTGAATGACTACATGTTTATAATCCACTTTGGCACAGAGCCAACTTCCCCATTGATAGGAATGGACATGTACTTAAAGAGGTATATGAAACTATAGGAGAACGGTTTCTAGCCAAAGTGAAACATAACAAGAGATGGATAGAATGAAAAAATTATATACCAGCATTAACTTTATAAATTAGAAAAGAAAAACAATCGAATGAAGAAACGGTAACAAACAAAAGTATAGTGGAACAGAGGAAAATGTAAAATTTAAAGGAAATTCACTTTATATTTTACCACCAATTCTGTGATTCTAACATATGTTTATACATATTTATATTAGTTGTAATTATAAAATAAAAAGTAACTTAAATAAAATGTTTCAATGTCTATACCTCAATTGTAAGTGTTAATATCTCTGTATACGATATAAGCCGTTTTGTCACGACGGAATGACTGAGAAGCAACGAAGACCAGAAATTAATAGTGATGAAAACGTCAAATATTAATTTCACAATTTACTGGCAAAATTTTAAATTTAAAGTACGTTTGATATTACAAAATGTTCCTTTAGAATAATCGTCTTTGTGTTTGTCACAGTACAACTATAAACACATATTGATGCAAGCGGTGTCATGTGTAAGTCAGTAAAATATCAATTAATTTTAGGTTAGTGAGACTAACATTGATTAAAAGATTCAACATTAACAATTTGAAATTTCTGGACAACAAAGTGGAAATGTTATTTCTATTAAAAAAGTGTCTTCGTGTTTAGAAAGTATTAGATAATTTAAAAATGTTTTTATAAGTTTTATTGTTATATTTAGGCTTTTAAAGGGAATACAATAAAGCTACTGCTTCTATTAAGAAAATTTAACAGTGTCGTTTTTGAAATATCACAGAACTGAGAGATACGATTTTTCTGCAAGATTCTACTGTCTTTGTATAGTTGAAAATACATTTTCAAAAAAATATTTCTTTAAAACATTATAATGTCGACAGTAATAACCATTATTGTATGTAGTAGGTAGGCGTGCAGTGAAAATAAATGAATGCAATTTAATTGGATTTGCATCCATTAAAGACTGAAATATTACCTAAATTCTATATAAGGTTGATTTTGGTTTATAAATGATACAAACATGAATAACTAAAAATGATTTTTTAAAGTGAATACCTCTTATCTTTGGGTATTACTATATTATTATCACATGAGAAAATCATTTCACCCGTTACGTTTCATCATGAAACTCATTACGGCGCACGCTTTATACCTTAGTTTAAATTAAGTAATAACATATGATTTCGTATAACAGCTGATTTTACGTGATGTATTAAAGTTTCGAACAGGTTTATTAGCACGTTGGTTGGGTTAGTTTATTTATTTTAAATTATCAGGTGAAAATGTTGTATATTGAGAACATTTTAACGCCTTTTATTACATTGAAATATTTTCATTTGTTGACATGTTTCGGAATAACTCCATTCTCAAAACTTAAAAAGTTCTTAGATACTACTTGAAGAGATTACTATTTAAGTTTGAGAATAGACTTATTCCGAAACTCGTCAACAAATAAACATACTTTAGTATAAGAAAACGCATGAGAATTTATACAAATATCCCTAAGAAAGGTCAAGATGAGTTTATTAGGAATTAAAATGTTTTAATTTAATTTTTCAACGGTTATTATTAGGTTTCAACGGTTTTATAAAGAAATATATTATTTTTTAAAATATTTAGATACAGTAAACTCCCGATTATCCGTGGAATAGAGTGGCCCGGCAACGCCGGATAACGAATTCCCCGGATAATCCGCTATGAACAAAGAATACGCAAAACTATCGATAATCGATCGTTATACCATAAGTTACACAAATAATGACCCCGGTTAATGCAATTTACAAATAATTTTCAGAGAACAAAATAAATACAAAAAATAATTTAAAATGTCGATGTATTTGACGGATTATAACATGTTCATTTATATGTCTAACTATTTACAATACGTACATAAGTATATGTCAAAAGTAAGTATGTATGTACATACAGATATGTAATTTCCTTTACACATAATACTTTCACTTTTTAACACAAAAATCTGTTACTTTCGTCTGTTTTTTTGTGAGCATTAATGGTTTTTTGTTAGCTTTAATGTGCGATTTAAGTTTCTTGAGAACCATTTTGTCGCACAGTGTCACTTGTGTCACAAAGCCATAAAGATCGATAATGTATGTAACAGACATAGATAATCCATTTTAGATTATAGAATTTAGATCCACATAGATAATCCATAGATATCCCCTTTTATTTCGCTGGTCCGATTCGGGATGCTTCCCTCTCAATGTAAAAATTAGTACATACATATTTACGTATCTATTACCTTCATCTTAACTTCTATTAAGCCTTATATGTATTTACGTCGTAATTCACCGTTTGGAAATTTAAACACATGTGATTGGAATAAAATTTGGATATTTGTAAAACAATGGCAGACCCCGGATAATCCGCAAACCGGTCAATCCGCCCACGGATAATGGGGAGTTTACTGTATATATGACCATAGGCCTAATAATTTGAATTAATTGTATATTTTTTCCAAGTTTTGAATTGAAATATTTCTTAGGCGCATCTGACACTTGTTCAGAACTTAATATATTGATCATTTAAACAATAGTTTATGACTATCCGAACTTTAAATTTGGTAAATTTGTAAAAACTCACTGAGACAGAACGTTTTCGATCGCTATGTGAAGATCTTCATCATGTGGGATGAAGTTTGCTATATAACGATCGAAAACTTTTTGTCTCAGTGAGTTTTTACAACTTTACAAACTGTAAAACTCGGATAGTCATAAACAATGTTAAAGTTATTAATTAAGTATCACCGAACAAAGTGAATATATTAATAAAATACAATTTCTATTCAGTAAATTTTCAACAACTATTTCGATTAATAATCAATTATAATTGCTAGTTTAAAGTTTGTGGTAATTAAGTTCTTTAAATGAAGTTTTCACATCTATCAGCCATTCCCACTTACTGGAACAATGTATTTCTTGGTGTGGGAAATGGAAAATAATTGCATAGTTCAGTCTAATTAATAACCATTGCCATTACATATCCTAATTTCAGTGAATGAGGCAATAAAACTTACCGAGAGGACACAGTAGGAGAGGTGGCGTAGATAATAAAACTATTATTTCATGCTTCATATTATTCTTGTCTCGTATTATTAAATAATAGTTTATTTGTAATAATATGTTTTATAAGATATGTATTTGCAAGAAATATACACTGTGGTTAATTTCTCCGAACAAAAATTTGTTGAATCATAACAAGTTTTTATCAGCCACGCACACATGTTACTCTGTAGATATATTACTGATAAGACGAGCACGATTGTTATGATTCAAGAGTTTGTATAGTAAGAGATTCTAGAGTACACAGACACACTGTAACGGTCTCAAATACCGTGACAAATAGGAAATAATTAATTTCCTGGTCTTAAGTAATAAAGTTGATTTTTAAATTAATCAAGTTTGGAGTTATAAGAATAATAAAGAGTGAAGAAGTAAATAAAACCATAAATAGAATAATTAAGCTAAATTAAAAAGTATTAGAGAATAAGTTTGTAATAACTAGCTAAATTTGACCATCGGGAGTGAGGCGAAAATTTTCTAAGTGGTTAAAAAAGCTAACTTAAGAACAAAACCACGTAGAACTTTCATCGACATTTTAGAAGAGCCAGAATAAGCCAGAATAAACATTAGGGAAAACAAAATTTCCGATGTCCAAGGACCAGGGAATCCAGACGAGGGACTCTAGGACCGGCAGGAACCTCTTTGGCAAGTCATTTTCTCTATTCGATACCAATTACGTCAAATTTAGTCAGTTAATTTTATTAAATTCAAACAAATATTCAAGCTTAAACAATGACTTCACTCTTTATAAAAATTAAATAAATTTTATGCTTAGTAAAAGGAATTTATGTGATCAGAATATTTCAAATGATAAATATTATACTTACAAAGGGTTTTTGGCCATGAGCCATTTATTTTCAAGGAAATAAGAATTTTCTGAATATTATAAATTTAAAAATTATGTGTCATAAATACGAATTTACCAATTTAATACAGAATTTTAAATTTTTATTTATTTTTAATAAATTTTTATTATGTCTAATTTGGAAAATAATTTTATTTTTATGTAAATGTAATTGATATATATAGAAATTATAAGATTTTAAAATATGAAAGATAACAAGTTATTTAGTGAATTGTTTTTGTCAATATAATTGTGTTTTATTTGAAAAGATAAATTTTCTTTTTTATTTAAATAAATAAAAATTAAATATGTTATAAAAATCAACAGTATTTGCATTCCATCCTGTGTTGAATAATCAATAAAAACATTTTACCTTTTTCCAACTAATATGAAAATGATTATTAAATCAGTAAACAAGTTTAATTAAATTCCATTAATTGATAATAGTTAAAACCTAATGTTTTTAAAGAGTTTCTCTCAACTAACTTCATTGAGCTAGCCTAAAGATTAGTTTGTTTTTTTTATAAAAGTCCAGAGATTTATCTATTGGCAGATTGTGTTTAAAAGGACACAGGAGCCTTTTAAAATAGGTAAAGTAAACACGATCATATTTTGCACGTCCCCTTGCTGTCTCTGCAGATCATCATCAGGTGGTAAGACTCTGTGAATATTTTGTGTATTATTTTACATGTGTTTCTTTCCAGCTGACTATTGAAATGACATGTGTGACTATATCTAGACCCTACATAATTGATAAACCAATTTTGGGGAGATTATACTTATTTTAAAACAGTAGTCAGCAGGAATAGGCCCTATGAGAGGGAAATATACACGTAACTCAGGGATTTTAGCACGGTTTAACAAGCGGGGTGATTGGCAGATGTTTGTTTTGTTTATAAATAAGTTTTTTAAACAACAAAGTTTTGGTATTCTGCGTGCTGTGAAGTGATGGGAAGGACTTTGCAACACACACACACATACGTATATATAAATAAATAAATAAATATATATATATATATATATATATATATATATATATATATATATATATATATATATATATTTAATCGGTTTAAAACCTGCTATGTCTCCCTCTAACCTGTCTACTTTTTTCGGTTCATCCAGAGGCTTACATCCCACTAAATGTTTTCATTTCTCGTTTTATACCTTCTGTCCCCCTAAGGTAAGGTACTCCTCTCATTCTTCTACCGTGAAGGGTCCACTTTAAGATTTGTTTAGGAAGACGATCTTCGGGCATTCTTTGAACATGTCCGTACCATCTAAGTCACTTGGTTACCTATTTCGTCTACTATTCGATGCCTTATTTCCATGATTTCTCCTATTCTATCAGGTGCTGTGTCTAATCTTGATATAACTGCAGCACTTATCTCGAAACCCAGTTCTTTTCCATCTATCTTTCTTTATTATTTTTCCTGCATGTAGCATACTTCTCTGCTGAGATGATTATTTTTTTGAGAAATAATTCATATAAACAGTAGAACCTTTCTAACTCGTCCCTCTTTAATTCGTGACAGAAATAACAAACATCCTCTCTACTGTAATGTAGAATAGGTCCCGTCAGATGATGCCGATAGCAGATGTGTGTCTTTCGACTATTGAGAAAATCTCTCAACACATTTACCCAGAAAATGAAGTGACTTATGGAAAAGTAGATGGAATGCTAACGACATTCATTGGGTGGTATGAGATACGAAAAGAAGGAGGAATGTCTAAAATGATATTATTAAGTTAGTTTCGGCATTTTGAAATAAAAAAAAGAAAAGAATTCTTTAGTAGAAATAAATGACAGATTTTATTAAAAAACTAAAATGTAGATAGATTTAATATAAGCCTAACGTATTTTTCTTACGAGTGTTGTTGTTCTCTCATAGTTTTTTATACTAATAAACATATGATATTTATGCCTATTATGCAAATAGAGTAACGCACAGTATATCTCCCTTGTATATTTAATTCCACAAACTGAGTATAATATAAGATTACAATATCCGTCTTAAATTTAAATAATTTATTGTTCTCAGATAAATTCTCTGTAATGCTGTAACAGTATACGTGTAATGCAAATATCATGGCGAAGCAATAAGCCATAATATGATTGTCTTATTACAGTAAATTAATAATTCCCTTCCATTTCCATTTGAAGCGTTTTTAAGAAATTATATTTCTTTGTCTATCTAAACAAACTGCTCTCACTTGAAAAGCAATTTATCAAGAATGCTAAGGTGTTCACTCATTCCCACCGTTAAAATTTTCATGGCAACCCTTCGTTTTGTACTGAAAAGGGACGTTGTAGAAGATACCTACTTTGAGAGCCGCTTAGACAATATGAATAATTCAAAGCCCTGCTCTAAAATTAAACAGCTTTTTTATATTCTCACGGTTTTCAATAAGCAACCGTCACAATGCTTACAAGAATGAGGTTAGAATTATACCGAGGGCAATCTATAAAACTTGGGCAAACGTTTCAAAGTTTAATTTAGAGCTTGGCAATGTTTTAAAGATTTGATAGGTAAGATATAAATGGCAAAAAGTGGTATTACTAAATTGATTTGTTCGGTACATTTTATAGTTTAGATTTTTAAAACAGTTTTATACTAAACCAAATTATAATTATACATTTTTATCATCATTTGAAGGATATTTTAGGTTTAAAATACAAAAAAACACAAATTACAATAATTTATTTGTTTTAATTTAAAAAACAGAATAATTAGTTGTTTACTGTTTCTCACAAACGCGCGCGCGCGCGCTCGTACACACACACACACACACACACACGCACACACACACACACACACACACACACACACACACACACACACACACACACACACACACACACACACACACACACACACACACACACACACACACACACACACACACACACACACACACACACACAGAACGGTCATTCTCGTTTCCTGATAAGTAGGAATGATTTACAAAAGCAAAACGTTTATTAAAAAAAAATAAAGGTAGGAAATAAATTATGAATTTTTCGAGCGTCTAAAGTATAATAGTTAAACGTGAGTTTTAAAATTACCCAATTAGCTTTAAATGCTTTATAATTTGCAATTTAGTTTGTAAAACTAAATAAATATTATTGAATGAGCTATGTTTAGCTCCTGCAATTTCACAAACGTTATCTTGGTGATTTGGAAATGCCACATGAACACAAACAAAATATTAAAACTAATGTATGATTACTAAAACTTTTAAAAATACTCACATATTGTCTTTAAATTTACACTACACCCGAAACTTTAGAAAACCAATTTTTGCTTAAAAGGGAAGAGTACCTTTGCACTCCAGGGTGTATTTCACTCTAGATTTGGTTTACAAAAATTGATTTAATAATGCGGGATGTAAACATTGATGCTTCTCGTCTCCTGAAGATATGCAGTAACGTATACCGAAGTAGTGGTAGCTTCACTGGCTAAAAGTAGGAAGCAAATTATGAACTTTTCGAACGTCAAAAGTATAATAATTAAACGCGTAGTTTGTAAAATTAAATAGTTATCAAAGAATGAGCTATATTTAGCTTTTGCAATTTAAGTTAGCCTGGTGATTTGGAAATGCCACAGGAACAGAGAAATAAAATTAAAACTTAGTGATGATTACTAAAACTGTTAAAAATACTCATATTTTATCTTTATCTTTACAATAACCCGAAACTTTAGAAAACCAATTTTTGCTTTAAAGGGAAGACTACTGTTGCACTCAAGGGTGTATTTCACTGTAGATTTGGTTTAAAAAATAGGTTTAATAATGCGCGATGTAAACAGATGATACTCCTCGTTTCCTGAAGCTATGCAATAACGTATACCGAAGTAGTGGTAGCTTCACTGGCCAACAAGTTAGCTTATATTAACAAAGTTTATTTTTGTCTCATGTAACAAAATGTAACCCATCATGATACTATTGTAACTATATTGGGATAAAATATCTCATATTGCTCTGTGTTAGGAAGATATAGGCCTATTGAGTTTATAAACTTTTATGTGTTATTATTTTTTTTTATTTCTTACATTCAAGGCAAATGTAATTATTCTGTGTTCCTGAAGACTTTTATATCACCAGATTTATCGTATTTTCAAAAAAACCTTAGAGTAATTTTTAATTTATAATAATAATTAAAACAAAAAAACACCTTAACGTTTACCTTTAATTTTAAATTATATTTGGTTAATGATTATGGTTCGCTAATAAGTATCACTGCTTTAATAATTATATATTTTAACTCCCAAGGTACATGTAGTACTTTATTGCCTTCCTTTATGCTCTTTGACGCTTGACAGACGTAATAGCATTCCGTCTTGTATATAGTACAATCTTTTAGAAATAAGCGGATGGAAATATTGGAAGCGGTAAGTCACGCTTCAGCTGAAACGACAGTAAATTCTAGATCCTTCTAAAAGTATGGCGATAGAAATTACTGGAAGGGGTATGTCGATATATAAAGTTTAGTTAGGCGAGGATACATCAGTGTTTGTAATGTAATGCTGAGAGTAAAGCTTTAATGACAGACAATGACAGTGCGTATTAGTTATAGTTACTCATAGTGAATCCATTAGTTGTTAAGAAACCTAATTATAATAGTGTTTGGACGTGTTTATTATTGTTAGATTGTAAATAATAATAGCCATAAAAGTGTGTTGATTAGTAAATAAATATGTAGTCTAAAATTGCTTTATAATTTATTGAACCCTGGTAAGAATTTAACAATACGTTATTCATAAAATATATGCTAGGAGCAAATATAACATTTACGCGATAGAAATAACTTTATAGATATTATTTGCATCTCTACTTGCACACATTCTATGTAAGGTCTGTTCAAATTATATCGACCTTCATTAACAACATTAACTTTGTACCATCTAATCCGATTATGCAGGAGTATTTAGATATTGTTAGCCTAAAATAGTTAACTTTAATAAACATAAAGTCCTTTAGACTTGGTGTTACAATAATAATTATATAAACATCATAGAACTCTGTGTATGTATAAAAGTTTCAAGTTTATAAAAGGATTCTGAGATCACTTTGATTTTGTATTCAACGCAGGTGGGCTATCTGCATTGTTAGTCGGAAGCAATGCCCCAAGTATGTCCCTAGTGACGACGGTCAGATTCCATAAACGTTTCCAGAACACAATACGCCTTCAAAAGAGGCGCCGCAATTTGCAGTTCAGTACAGCATGGGCTATTGACAAATGTGGGCGTACACCTTCCCATTATAAATAAACAGCATAGTGATTAGATTCAACCCAAAACGCTACAACCTGACAATTGTCAGCCATTCGCTTAATTATTGGCATTACTCTTGACATTTTTTTTGAAGGAGTAACATATTTTGTTTATACGTTTCGTCCTGTAGTGTGTTACAGTGAACATTCGAAGAGAATATTATTTTTCCATTGTACAAAATAATATATAAAAAAATGAAAAGTACAACGATTTATGTATTTTGACTTGGTATTTGATTTTCCGAGAGTTTGGAGTTTTATAGAGCGGATAAATAATTTCCACTCCAATAGTCAATCACGGAAGGAACCGGAAAACACAAACTGATTCATCGTATAAAGCCAGCTTTCGGGATTATAAAGTAACAATGAATTTATTCTTTTCTTATCATGTTACTAGGTATTCGTTTGTCTCCTTCCATGTTTTGTAGAAATGTTTGCATACAAATATGCTTGTAACTTACATTACACCACCACCGCTATTTCAATACCAGTAAAAGGATTTTGTTTCTACTATTTATAAAATAATAATAAAATAACTACATACGAAAATACTTTTGAAGAAACAAAATTTACAACGGTTGCTTATTATTTATTCAACAAGATTTTATAGATAATGAATATTTACAACTATTACTGGTATTAGAAATATTACACCCGACTTTTGTTGTTTACTCGGTCCTTATGTATCCTCATACATATATTTCTGTGTGTGTGTTTCGCGATCTATAGCTTACCAGCAAATCGTATCCTCTCCCTACAAGCTGACACATCGATTGAGCTTGACCTTTACGAAGGTACAACAGAATGTTGTAGCGTTTTGGGTTGAATTAACCAAATATCGGAGACAAAGCTGATCACTATGCTCTATATATATATATATATATATATATATATATATATATATATATATATATATAATGTGAAGTAGTGCGCCCACATTGGCCAATAACCCATGTTCTACGCTAGCACTGCAAATTGCGGCGCCATTTATGAAGGCGTCATCTTGTTTTGGAAACGTCTTTGGAGTCTGACCGTCGTCACTAGGGACATACTTGTTGCATTGCTTCCGACTAACAATACGGGCAGATAGCCCGCCTGCGTTGAATACAGATTCAAAGCGGTCGCAGAATCCTTTTATATACTTGAAACTTTTATACATACACAGAGTTCTATGATGTTTATATAATAATTATTGTAAAATCAAGAGTAAAAGTCAAAAACACTTTATGCTTATTAAAGTTAATTATTTTATGTTAATCAAACCTAAATACTCCTGTATAATAACTACTCCTAATAATAATTTGATGTTGTTTATAAAGGTCGATATACTTTGAATAGACCTTACATAGAATTTGTGAAAATCAAGAAGAAAAAATATCTATTAAATTATTTGTATCGCGTTAATGTTATATTTACTCTTAACATATGTTTTATGAATAACATATTGTTAAATTCTTACCAGAGGTAAATATATTATAAACCAATTTTAGACTAAATATTTATTTACTAATCCACACACTTTTATGGCTATTATTATTTACAATCTAACAATAATAAACCCGTCCAAAACACTATTATAATTAGGTTTATTAACAACTAATGAATTCACTATGAGTAACTATACCTAATACGCACTGTAATTGTCTGTCATTAAAGCTCTACTCTCAGCATTACATTACAAACACTGATGTATCCTCGCCTAACTAAACTTTATATATCGACATAGCCCTTCTAGTATTTTCTATCGCCTTACTTCTAGAAGGATCTAGAATTTACGAGTCGGCTTACTGTCGTTTCCGCTCAAGCGTGCCTTACCGTTTCCATTACTTCCATCCGCTTACTTTTAAAAGGTTGAAGGACAAACAATACGGAATGCTATTGCGCCCGTCAAGCGTCAAAGGGCACGTACCTTACAAGCCATAAAGTACTATTTCAACCTTCGGCCTTGTAATATATAATTATTAAAGCTGTGATACGTTATAACTATGAAAAACAAAACCAAAATTACGTAACAAATATGTTTCAAAATAAAAGGTAACCATTGAGGTATTTTTTTGATGTTGTTTGTATACGAGATTAGATTAAAAATGACAATAAGGCTTTTACAAAAGTTCGATATATCTGGTGATATAAAAGTCCTCAGGAACACAGAATTATTAAATTTGTCTTGAATGAAAAAAATTAACAGCACATACAAGTTTATAACTCTATACATCTTCCAAACACAGAGCAATATGAGATATTTTATTCCAATATAGTTACAATAGTATCATGATAGTTTAAATTTTGTTATATATGAGACAAAAATAAACTTTGTTAATATAAGCTAACTTGTTGGCCAGTGAAGCTACCACTACTTCGGTAAACGTTATTGCATAGCTTCAGGAAACGAGGAGTATCATCTGTTTACATCGCGCATTATTAAACCTATTTTTTTAACCAAATCTACAGTGAAATACACCCTTGAGTGCAACAGTAGTCTTCCCTTTAAAGCAAAAATTGGTTTTCTAAAGTTTCGGGTGTAGTGTAAATTTAAAGACAATATGTGAGTATTTTTAAAAGTTTTAGTAATCATAAATTAGTTTTAATATTTTGTTTGTGTTCCTGTGGCATTTCCAAATCACCAGGGTAACTTAAATTGCAAAAGCTAAATATAGCTCATTCTTTGATAACTTTTTAATTTTACAAACTACGCGTTTAATTATTATAATTTTGACGTTCGAAAAATTCATAATTTGCTTCCTACTATTATTTTTTTATATTAAAAGTTTTGCTTTTGTCAATCATTGCTACTTAACAGGAAACGAAAATGACCGTTCTGTATTAATACGTATATATTTACTGACATCGTGTTAATAGCACGATGTTCTATAATGAAGAGAAATAATATTATTTCCAAAATAAACTTCATACAAACCTATTTCTCTTAAAGCTTCTGTAATCATTGCAGGTTAAATATTCCTGTTTTTATATTTTAGGCAATATAAATATTTTGGTGAAATGAATGGTTCATAGTCAACATGGATAAAACCGTGTGTATTATTGTTTTAGTCGTGAAACACTGAAAAAGTTTTCATCATGGTATTTATTGTGGGTCTTTCCAAACCTTACCAGTAAAAAGTAAAATATTCTTATTGAATAAACACGTTTCACAACATACCATCAAATCGGCATCGATATCTTTTGGCATTGATGTAACCTTGGTTTAGGTAAAGTTTATAAAGCAATCTGTGAAATTACCTTTTGTCTGTACTATCATTTAGTCTACTAATATAAACCGTTAATGCATTAATTGACACATTACATTATTTTATTTAAACACAAGGGATACAGCTAATTAATAAATAACTGTACACAATATCACTATTATAATAGCTTTTCTTCACGAAATACTATAAAAGTACACAATTGGAAATAATAAATTGAAAATAAAGTGATAATAGTTATGAGTTTAAGTACAAGTTAGCTCAAATATTACTCAGAAAGAATATCGTGTTATAATGTTTTTACTCATTTGAAAGCAATCCTGAATTTGATATACCCTTTTTATATTGATAACAGGGTCATGTATATAAGATTTCGGTTATTGGAAGAGGAACAGATTGGTAGGAATAAAGAACTTGTCTTTGTATCACTTCAAGGGGTAACGTGGTCATTTCAAAGCTCCAGTTGTCCTTACTGCATTAGGTTATACCCTCGGTACACATTTACAAGGGTAAGTCTATCCGAGTCTATCTAGGAGTTTAAATTTTAATACTAACGATCAAACCCTAAACAGTTATGTTAGTACCAACTATTACGACTCATTTAACTTTTTAATCACAATATCATATAAGAATCAAAAGAATCAATTATTTATTAACTTTTAGGCAGAAACGTTTCGTTTTAATTTACTCTACCAGAGAGCACTGTTCAGAATCTACATTTATTTTAAAGATTTTAAAAAAACATTCCATATATTAATTAATTAGCTGTGTCTACATATAATATTCTGTATAAGCGCCCATTTATCATTGGAAATGTAGTACAATGAATATTAAATTTGATTAAATCGAATTGGTGACTAAGTAAGTAGTTTAATGGTTTTTAAAAGAATAATTTTATTTGAAATACACCGCTCAAATTACGGAAACACTTCAAAGAGAATGGTTGCAGGGACCGGCAGAAAACGTGGATGGTTTTGAAATGAATAAAACAAATCAGAAATAATATGTAGAAACAAGTTACTAAAAGATTTGAAACATAATTTCTTGCCATTTTCATTTAAAGCATTTAAATTATAAACCATCATTATTTTCTTATAAAAATTACACCAGTCATGTGACGACCCTTATTCTGCACGCATTCATGTAATTGTGCCTGGAGATTATCCATTGCCTTCACAATCATATCGTTCGGTATCGCCGCTATTTCGCGCTAACTGCTAGCTTCAGTTCTTCAGTTGTTCGTGGCCTTCCGACATACACTTTTGATTTCAAGTATTCCGAAAGTAAAACGTCACATGCCGTGATGCCTTTCCTGAAATCACATGTTCTGTTAGCTTTTCTCGCAGCACATTCATTGACACTCTTCCAGTGTGAGCAAATGGTTTCCCTATCTTGTTGAAATCAAACATTTGCATATATAAACTTCACCACGTTATAACTCTGGTGCAAGAAATTTATTTAGCATTTCGACGTAATGAC
Source organism: Prosapia bicincta (assembly GCA_036971475.1). Lineage (NCBI taxonomy): Eukaryota > Metazoa > Arthropoda > Insecta > Hemiptera > Cercopidae > Prosapia > Prosapia bicincta. Next base: position 276,870,259 of record JBAIZL010000002.1, on the reverse strand, counting down.
TTGAAGAAAATAAAACCGCTCGTTCGTTCTCTTCTTACAAATATGGACCTATCTATCTTAATTTAGCTACTGGGCACCAAACTGTCACACGATCACAATGAAGTGGTTTTTCTTACAGGCTACGAAGATTTTCTGCCGCCTAGTACCGGAAATTGTTTTTATCAACACAACCAGGTAGGTGAAAATGGGCCTTATCTGACATTATGATGATTGAATAGTTAGTTAAAACGTATAAAAATAATTGTGTACACTCTCTTGAAATCATGTTGACTTAGTTCTTGAACAGTTTAAAGATGAAGTAATTTCTCTAAAATTTTAAACCCAAAGTATTATTGCGTTGCGACTGGAACACTACCATGTCTGCTTACTCCAAATTTTGTATGAAACAAACTCTCGGTTTTGCCTACTTAAATAAGTCTCTATGACGAATGTACGATGTTGTACGTTCAACGACTCCATTGCAAGTGTAGTAGCATTGAGCGAGGGAAAGAAATTCATTGAACCGGTTCTTCCTAGTATCATTGCTGTGATCAAAAACCATTCACTTTTCTACCGGTCCGTTTATAAACTTACTTTTGCTTTGCGGAAGCGATAGCACATAATGCCCTGAAAGTTGTTCAAATTATAAATACTTAGTTCAGTAAATATATTATAATTTAAAAACAAAGATCTTTCAATAATAATATTACAAATTAAGGGCCTTATTCTGAAAGAGCGGTGGATGTTTACTTCTTTTCCTATATGCGACAGTTACATAGCATTTAGCTATTAAATGTATATCTCACCAGTAAGACATTTTCAAACATAATCATACAATTCCGTTCAAAGTTTTCCGTTCTCAGTGGACCTTACCAATCATTCCGACCTAGATAAGTTTACTTCAGTTCTGAAAAATTGAGGTGACGTTTGCTCGGTCCAGTGTAGCAGGTGTTTCAGCCACACTTTACGTGTTCACGGCGACGCTTTACTTATAACTCTCCTTGGAGAATAAGTTTCAACAATCACATTTCACACTTTAGTGACATGAACGAAGTAAATACCTTTCTTAACCGCAGTGGAAATCTTTTTATGCACTAAGACGTAGTGCATATTTATTTTTTGGTATAATTTAAGTTTACTTTCAGTTCATGTAAATTAAAATGTATTTGAGTAAAATATTTTCAAGTAAAGTTTATGCTTAAAGTCAAGTAAAGTTCAAGAAATTTTATATTTTCAAGTCATAGTTTCATCTACAACTGCCTGAGAGTTATTTTGTTCGGTATTGCACGAACGCTGCCTCTAGTGTAAACTCGGCTGTAAAACCTGGAAAAGCAGACTCACGGCATTTCTGGGAAATGAGATATGTTCTATTCCAGAAAAGTAACAAAAGTAATAGTACCTTATTGCCCGCCTAGATTTGGATAAATGACACACACACACACACACACACACACACACACACACACACACACACACACACACACACACACACACACACACACACACACACACACACACACACACACACACACACACACATACACACATACACACACACACTACTAAATCAGAAATTAAAGCAGCCCTTCAAAAAGTAGCGAGTGCACAATTGTAGATAGCTCCATAAGAGCTCTGCGACCGGCCTACAGGGGAACTCTAACTGCTTCTGTCAGACTGCCAGTTGAGGTGGCTCGTAGCGTCCTAGGCGAAAAGGGCAGAATCCGAATAGGACTGGTCAATTGATCTGTGAAGGAGGTAAAAAGGCCGTTAAAGTGCTTTAAGTGCTGGAACTCAGGGCATATGGCTGGATACTGCACGAGCCAAATCGACAGATCCAGCCTTTGCCTCAAGTATAGCCATGTGGGCCATAAAATCGCTGACTGTCCGAATGAACCGTGCTGTCCCCTATGCTCGGAGGGAGAAAGAAATTCCGATCACATAGCGGGTAGCTATAAGTGCACTCTCTTCCATGAGAAGAACAAGGGTAAACCCGGCAGCCGAAAATGAGAATATTACAGCATAATCTGAATCATTGTGAGGCCGCACACGATCTACTGACCCAACTGGTCAGAGAGATGAAAATTGACCTAGTGAGTATGGTGGAGCCGTACACTAGGCTCAAAACACAAGCATGGAATACCGATGCCACGGGAAAGGCTGCTATATGGTCGTGCAATGACCGCACCTTTGAAGACCAGCCAGATAGCACCCAAAGAGGATATGTGAGGGCTAAGCTTGGAGGAGTGCATTTTTATAGCATTTATGCTCCGCCCAGCCTAAACACTAGTGAATTTACGGACCTGCTTGACAGGCTAGTAAAGGATGTCAAGGAACACTCCCCCAGTGTGATAGCTGGTGATTTTAATGCCTGGGCATTGGAGTGGGGCAGCAAGAAAACGTCCTTCTTGGATATGGTCCTCCTGAATACCGGAACCCTCCCGACATTTGAGAGGAATAGTGGAAGCTCGATCGTTGATCTTACATGGGCTAGTCCCAGCTTGACCGGGGGGGGGGGGGGCAATGCCTGGACGGTACATGATATTTTCAATATGAGCGACCATCGGGTCATCAGCTTTGAAGTGATGGGGGAACAGGTTAAGAAGGGGCCCTCACGTAAAAGGACGAACCTTAAAGGATGGAACGCTAGTAAATTCGATGCGGAGCTATTCCAAGTGGCCTTCAATAGCGAAGCCATTACAGCAAATGATGCACAGAATGAGGTGAAGGAAGTAATGTGCAGAGTTGCCGCTGCATGTGACGCCACAATGACGCGAAAGCGTCCGAGAAATGATCACCCTCCCATGTATTGGTGGAATAATGACATCGCCAACAGTCGCCAGGAGGCCATCCGAGCAAGAAGAAGCGTCACTAGAGGCAGGAAAAAACCGAACTATAGCGACCGGAAGGAATCCTATAAAGCTGCGCGGCTCAAACTGGTTAAGGCCATCAAAAGCAGTAAGGCACACTGCTGGCAAGAACTAGTGGAACAGGTAGAAGGTGACCCATGGGGCAGACCATATAAAGTGGTTATGAAAACAGTAAAACCTCAATCACAGGCCTCACCCACCTGTCCGGTTCTATTGGGGAGGATTGTCACGGACCTCTTCCCGCGACAACAACAGCTACAGATAGGTAACTTCTGCACTGACGAGCCGGTCCCACCGATAACATTAGAGGAGCTAATGTCTGCGAGCTCAAGATTGAGAAACAATAAGGCACCAGGACCCGACGGTATCCCGAGCATTGCCCTGAAAAGAGCCATAAATATAGCGCCAGGGATGTTCCTACATATGTACAATAGATGCGTACAGGAAGGGCACTTTCCTACCAAATGGAAGCTGCAGAGACTTGTCCTTTTGTCAAAAGGAAAAAAGCCACCGGACGAACCATCATCATATCGTCCACTCTGCATGCTTGACTCGGCGGGAAAGATTCTTGAGCGGATTATGTATACAAGAATAGAGGAAATAGTTGAAAAGCATCTGTCAGATAGTCAGTATGGTTTTCGCAGAGGAAGGTCAACGGCTGATGCGATTAATATGGTAGTTAGCACAGCAAAGGATGTGACTACAGGAGACAGATGGACTGATGGTGAGAAAAAATACTGCGCAGTAGTCACTCTGGATATGCAAAATGCATTCAACTCTGCAAGGTGGGGTAGAATAATGGAAGCACTGGACCAGTTCGATGTCCCTAAGTACATGCAGAAGTTGGTGGCCAGCTACTTCACTGACCGACTTCTGCAATATGACATAAATGATTGACAAAAAATGTATAAAGTTAGTGGAGGAGTGCCACAGGGCTCGGTCCTGGGACCGCTCTTGTGGAATGTAATGTATAACGGTCTCCTTGAAGTGAAGATCCCGAGAATGGTATCGCAGGTCGCGTTTGCAGACGATGTCGTCCTGGTGATTGTGGGAAAGTTCCTGGAGGACATACAAAACCTGTTTAACGAAACATTCAGGAAATATTCCGACTGGATGAGGGAAGCAGGACTCAAGATAGCAATGCATAAGACAGAGGTAGTGCTCATAACTAGCAGGAAGAAAAGGGAAACAATTACACTGCAAGTTGGGGAGCATGTGGTTGAGTCCAAGGCGTCAGTACGATACTTAGGAGTAATGATAGATGCACGTCTCAACTTCAAGGATCAAGTAGTGCATGCCAGCTCCAGGGCGGCAGCAGTTGGAGGAGCATTATCCCGCATCATGCCGAATGTGGGTGGTCCTAAACAAAGAAGACGAGCGCTCCTTGGGTCAGTTGTGACATCAATACTGACCTATGGTATTGCCATTTGGGCAAAGGCACTAGAGCTACAAGAATGCCAAAGAAGAATATACCCAGTTGGCCGGCAAATGGCATTAAGGATCACCAGCACGTTTAGGACTGTCTCTAGGGACGCTGCTCAAGTGATCTCGGGACTACTGCCGATCGAGATTATTGCAGAGGAATATAGGAGACGGTATCGGCGAAGAACCCAAGAACCGGTGGAGGCAAAAGATTCCAGAACAAGGGAAAGGGAGAAGAGTCTACAAAGATGGCAAGTGGAGTGGGATGGTTCTGAAAGGGGCAGGTGGACCCACCAGCTCATCCCACGGATAGCGGAATGGACCAACCGTCAGCACGGTGATCCCAACTACTACCTGACGCAGCTACTTACTGGACATGGATGCTTTCTACAATACTTATATAAGTATAAGCAAGAGGACTCACCGAATTGCCCAGTATGTCATGGAGCAGAAGAGGACGCGAGGCATGTGTTCTTCACATGTCCAAGATTTGACCCACAGCGAAGAGAATTCGAAAGGCTAACCAACGTGGCGATTACTCCAGAAAATTTAGTAGAGCAAATGCTCGCATCAGAAGCTATATGGAACGCCACAATGGACTTCACCAGAAAAGTGATTACAGAACTGCGGAAGGAAGAAAAGAAATTGAAAGTACACCCAGCTAATAGTTAGTGGGGGACGTAGGGAAGGAAAAAGATGGGAGAGCGTAAGCGCTAATGCCGCCCCGTGAAGTAGTGCCTAGCGGCGGTCCCGCGGGGAATTAAGGCTTTTGGAAAGAGGAGAAGGGGGTTTTTTTAGTCGGTAGGCGTCTCGGCTCCATACTGAGATGAATCCGACACTACCCATAACATCGGGTGTCTTTTGAAGATCTTTCCCCCACCTCCTTAAAATGAAAAAAACAAAACACACACACGCACACAGACAAACAAACACACACACACACACAAACACACACACACACACACATTCACACACACACACACACACACACACACACACACACACACACACACACACACACACACACACACACACACACACACACACACACACACACACACACACACACACACACACACACACACACACACACACACACACACACACACACACACAGAAACACACACACACACACACACACACACACAGATACACACACACACACAGACGTATATATATATATATATATATATATATATCAAACGAACCCGCTGCTCTCCCAAATTGAATCTCAATATTCATTAATCTTGATTTGGGTTCTGGTAATGTAATCGCATATTTATCTACCATTAGTTGGTCTTATCTAAATACCAGAGCTTGAGAATGTGGACCTAGGGAAGGAATAATGCAGCCAGCAACCATCACCCATCAGCCCTCAACGGTTCTCGATCTAGTTCAAGTATTTGCTTTTAAAGAGTAGAATTCAATCCGCAAATAGTTTAAAATTATAAATTATAAAAGTAACTGGATAAGTATTTAATAATAAAAAATATGTTTTTTTAAAGAGTACATTTTTAATACATTACTTTAAATTGCATTTTTACTAAGGTGCAAAATAATAAAAGTTAGTACATGGAACCATCCTTAAAGTTAAGCATTTAAAGTTTATTTGAAGTAAATCTATGTTTAACATAACTGAAAATAATTGTATCTGTAAATAAAATTTAATTTATTTAAAAATATTAATCAGCCTTTAATCCATAAATTTGACTTATAAATAGTACGATCAAGTTATTGTGCTATTCAATTTATTTCTAGACCAAGAATTGTAGTTGAAAAACCTGTTTTTTACAATATTATAAAATATGATCTACTCTTTGTACATTGTGAACCAAAGTTGCAACAAGAAAATAAATAGAAAACATTCACAACAGAATTTAAAAACAATACTTACAATATAATTTTACTTTGTTTTTACTAAAATTTATTTCTTTTGTGGGTGTTTCTCTAGTGTTAGATTAAGGACAAAATTTACGGTCAATGTTGAATGGAACATTCGTGGATGAAACATCTAAAGAATTTGTTGTTAAACAAACAAAACAAATTGTTGTTAAAACAATTATTAAGTGGTTCTCAATATAAAAGAAGAAATATAAAATGAATCATTCTCTATTACTATTTAATGTAAACATAATAACCACGAATCGATTAATCCCAACCCTATGAGTCATTTCATCTATTAAAAGAACGATTATTATATTAGTAAATATAATATTTAAGATAATTGTTTAAGCGGTTATAATTTACAAGAGTATTTTATGGAAATTTAAATCCATGGAATATTTTTTCAAATTTTACAAAGAAAAGTTTACTATGAGATAGGGCTAATATTAATTTATAGAAAAGACAAAGTTGAGGAGCCACAAGGAAATATTCACAGCATAAAATTATCGAGATATAAATTTAATCAAAACAGTATTCGATAAAGTAACAAGATTAACTTACAAAGTTTTAACAAGGGAATGATTTTAGAAAGTTTTCAAGCTACTTAGTGAATAAAGCGAATACAAAATAGACCGTAAAGGAACTGGTACAGTTTATTGCGATATAAATAATTTTATATAACAAGATTTATCTATTTTAGGTAAATAAAGTTTATTTCCATAAAAGTTTAAGGCGAATAGTTATTTGTAATGTTTCTTTGGTAGGCTGTTTTGAGTGCTTTGTAGCCGTGTTTACAACCTCTCACTGGAAGCGTTCGTAGCTGATTGGGTTTTAAATACTGTTTTTTTAAAGAATACAATAATTGTTTTTAATAATCAAGAGTAATAAATTTATTAGGACGACGTTTTTATACACAATACTCTTTTCAAAGTTTGATCTACAATACAATACACATTACATTTATTATTATAAGAGGCAATATATAACTACAGGAGTTTATTACCATTAATTTTCAGTATATTGTAACTAACTACTTCTAACTATGGTTGTGTAGCTAATTATTGTAGCTATCGAAATCTTGTTGCTGTTCATGACGAGCTGGTTGTAAATTATTTATTACACTTTTTCTATTATTTGCTACCAGACATTTTGTTAACTAAAGTTGTTCAATTGTTAACTTACATGTGGAGGAAACGTTTTCGTCTTACGACTTCTTCGAAATATGAGGCTGAAAAAGTCTTAAGACGAAAACGTTTCCTCCAAGTGTAAGTTAACAATTTAACAAAAGGTCTGGTCGCAAGTAATAGCAAAAGTGTAATAAGTATTCCAGCTATCTATTATAGGAACTCATTGTAGTAATGTACTCCTTATTATATTGTATAGATTGTATTGCATTTCATACTTTGAAAACGATGACATATGAGATGTAAAAACATCGTCCTAATAATTTAAATTTTCTAGACACATTAATTTTTTTTACTCTAAACAATTCATATAGGTAAAAATATTGCAGTTTTGCTTCTATACAAATAATAAATAGTTGTAACATCTAATTTTAAAATTTGGTAAAAGTTATTTGTGTTTAAATGTATTTAAACATTCCATGTGGTGCAGGCATATTACATATATGACGTTCCACTTTCATGTATAATTTTTTCTTTTTACCAAATGTTCCACATAGGAAAATATAATCTCCTATTTAGGCCAATAAAACGTCCTTTAAGTAGTTGTCATATGGAAGGTATAATTGCTTCCGCTTTTAGAGACAACATTTTTGTACCTAATGTCAACACTGAGGGAGTAACTCTTGATTTATCAACATCTCAGCAGAAGATTCCGATTATGAGATATTCGGTGTCTAAATATATTAGTCCCTGAAATTTATTAGAATAGAAACCTTTTTTCCTAATATTTTATTATTATAAAGATGCACACACACACACACACACACACACACACACACACACACACACACACACACACACACACACACACACACACACACACACACACACACACACACACACACACACACACACACACACACACACACACACACACACACACACACACACACACACACACACTAAAACGGTCTGAATTAACGTTTCAATTGAGAAATTAATAATTTCTTATTTTTTAAATAACAATTTTAATATTTTAATAATAAGGTTTTAATTTATGGTATAGTAAACATAGTAAAGAGTCAAGAAGTCAGTAAAATTTTGAATAAGTATTATTAAGACAAATTAAAAATTATAATAGCATGAAATTGTAATAAATAACTAAATTTGACAAACGAGAGTGAAGTGAAAAATTTTTTAAGTGCCGAAAAATGCTAACTTGAGAACTAGGCCACGTAAAACTATCATCAACATTTTGAAATGACCAGAAAAATCCATAATAAACAGTAGTGAAAACAGAATTTTAAAAACTCAAATAACAAAAAACTTACAGCCATTTAAAAATAATAGACATTTTTCAGTGTTCTAAAACAGATAAGAAAATTATGCAGGTTAAAACTAATACGTTGTCCAACCCGCCCGTACAAGAAACAAGCACGGAGATAGCGACGAGAGAAGAGCGGAGGGGGAAGGTGATATAGCCGCAATAAATACAGGAACTTAGGGACCTGTAAGGCAGTCCGAAAAAATTTTTTAATACGAGGTGCTAATGGTTGTTATGTCGGTCAGCGCCTAGGTCAATCATCACCAGGCCAGATGGGACCAAAATAGCCACGTTCCTGCCGTCTACTTCCATCCATGAACGAGGGCTCCAGACTCAGCCTCCAGGACGCGGAAATGGAGAAAGACTTCCATCGACTGACCAGGGATGGCCAATTCCGATGTCCAGGGACCAGGGAATCCAAACGAGAGGACTCTAGGACCGGCAGGGAAATCCTTGGCAAGTAATTTTCTCTATTATATACAAATGAACGTCAAATTTAGTCAGTGAAATTTATTAAATTCAAATTACCAATTAAACTTAAGCAATTACTTCATTCTATGTTGAAAAATTAAATAAATCTTAAAAGTAATAACATTAATTAGTATAACAAAATTGTTGAAATAATGAATAATAAATATTAAATTTACAAAGTGGTTTTGGCCATAAGCCAATCATTTTAAAGAAGACCAGATTTATTGAATCATATAAACTTTAAAATTATTTATAATAAAATGTGAATTTACCAATTCAATCTTGAAATGAGAAGATAAAGTATTTTATTATGTTAAATTTGGAAATAATTTTTTTTTTTTATATGTAAATGTAATTAATGAATTGTATATGAAATGTAGGTTTTAAATATGTGAAAATTAACGAACTTTTAATTAATAATTTGTGCAGATAAAGAGAGATCTAAATATGTTTTATTTGAAAAAAAAATTAGTTTAGTTTAAATCAGTAATTAAATGCATTATAAAAACTTACAGTATTTGAATGTATCCTGTGTTGAACAACCAATAAAACCTTTTAGTTTTTTCCAACTGATAAATAATGATTATAAAATCATAGTACAGTTTTAATTAAATTTCATTATTTAATAAATATATAAAATTCAGAACCTAATGTTTTTTCAAACGAGTTCTCTCCTGAGAACAATTTTATTGAGCTATTCTAAAAATTAGTTGGTTTTTTGTATTAAGGCCCAGAGACGATATCTACTGGCAATTCATGTTTAAAGAACACAGGAACCTTTTAAAATAGGTATCTTAAACATGATCATATTTTGCACGTCCCTCTGCTGAGCCTGCAGATCGCATGAAGTGGTAAGATTCTTTGAAAACTTTTATGTGTTCATATAAATGTTGTTTCTTTCCAACTGACTATTTTACTGACTTGTGTGACTAAATACAGACCCAACAAACCTGCCAACCAACTTAGGGGAGGTCATAGAAACGTTAAGGTAGAAGTCAGCGGGAATAGGCCTGCTTTTGGGCGGGGTACATTATACGGGAACACAAGACAAAAATTAGGGATCTTAACACGGTACACAAAACGGTGTGTGCAGCAGATATATAAATATATAATAAATATATTATTATGCAATGGGGTTTGACGTTGTAACACGCACACACACACACACACACACACACACACACACACACACACACACACACACACACACACACACACACACACACACACATACACACACACACACACACACACACACACACACACACACACACACACACACACACACACACACACACACACACACACACACACACACACACACACACACACACACACACACACAATAATGTCTCCCTTTATAACCAATAACATCGTTTAGGTGAAAAATGATGTAACAGCTTCCTACGGACTTCGCCCTCTCTCCCGTTTTTACCTTTACCACTCAACCTCCCCTCCTTATGCTTCTACCGGCCAACTCATCCCCTTCTTTTCCATCCCTGGTATTACAATCATCCATAAGAAAGTTCAGATGGATCTCTCAAGGTGGTATTTTGTTACACCACCTGTATACCGAGAGGTAGATTTCTCAGGGGATCGAACTCCTTAATTTATATAAAAAAAACAATTAGTCACCGATAAGCCTTTTAGGCTGTTGGCGGGGCTATGGGTTTTTTGAGGAACAATCTGGCTTAAAGACTATTTTAATTTTGACATATGGCGTATTTAACAACGAACAATTTCCAATGCTATGGTCAGTTTACGTCCATGAAAATATTATTTTACTTGAAAGTTCATTGATTTAATTTGGTGGCGTCACATTTGCTTTATTGCATTGGCTGTTGTTGCTACTGGCACCCCGAGTCTACACTTCGAACAACTATTTGGAATTCTATTCCATTTTTGGAATTTATATAACCACTGTTTAAACACAACCACTTTGTTCGGTCTTCCATTAGAGGACCCCTAAAGCCATGCTCTCCACTTCTTTTTCTAGTCTTCTTATTGAATTAGGACCAACACAATTGATTTTCCTACAGCAACGACTGGTTGCTTGGTCTCAATCTCTGGGATTTTTACTTAATTTTAATTTATAGTTTTGCTTTTCTACTTTAACTTTTTATACTTAAAATGTTTTTGTTAACTTGATTTATTAAAATTGTTATTCTTGTTTAGCTAATTTTTATTTTTATAACTGTCCAACTATTTATTTTATATTCCGTATCTTCGTCTTCCACCGACGCTTTTTCCAATACACTTCATTTGACCTGCTGTGAGACTATGTCAAATAGAAAAGTTTAGACCTCGTGAATGAGGCTGTCTTTAGGTTCTTTTAGGCTATACCTTTCCATAAAACTAGGTTTTTTGATATAATTTTGACTTATCAATCCTTTTAAATAACCTAAATATGGATTTATCTACGGTTAACATTGCCAGACTGTTTTTTGTTTGTTATTGATTTGAATTGACTTTCGTAATTTAAGGTTTTTCAAATTTATCTCGCTTGGTCTTTCTATACAGTTAACCACGTTTTTTCCAATGCTCATTTTGGGCCGTTGCAAGCTGCCTTATATGTGCCGTATGGTGTTCGAGGAGGTTTATGCGACCAGGACTACGTTTCAACTGCCGTTTTATATTATTAGTTACTCATTTTTCACAAGAGGCACAAGATACAGAAAATTCAATTAATACTTAAAGGATATACTTTCATAAAAATATACCGGACTTTTATTGGTTTATAACCCCAAATATTGTTATATGCCCAATACTACCATTCTGTTGAATATTTGTACACAAAATTCTTTGGCGTTAAGACGGATCGAACATTGCCATCTCGCTTATTACAACAGTAATTAAACTGATTACATGAAGTAGAAATAATGTAGTCCAGTAACATTGTAATGGCATAGTGTGTATCTCAACCAACATAAACTTGTCACATCGTTGTAGTCGCCTAATTGTTAGGATTCAATTTAATTATTAGGTTTTATTACTTTAATTAAAATCTTTGTTAATGCAACAAAAATTTTAAGGTTAAAAAAATAATCAGATACTGGAATCATTGAGAAACAAGTAAAAGAGGTCCGACAGACCAATACAAAAATACTTCTCAGGTTGACATGCAAAATTTCAAATTCACTCAATTCAACTCGTTGACTTGAGTGCAGACGTAATTCACCTGTAAACGTACAACATTTTGTTATAGGGATAAGAGTCGAGAGATCAAATCTTTAAAATGTAAGGTACCTCTAAAAGACTAGTACGATAAATTGCAATGCAATGTTTGATAATTTGTCAATATCTATATCTCGAGAATACTCTTATTGAAATCCGGGTCATAAAAGATTCCATCCCCTATTTCTACGTCATCGGAATGAATGTCTGGCCGTTATTTAAATGAAGGAATGTTATCCTCCCATGCTATGCAATCTGTACCATTTATTTTGTAAAGTAAAAAACACAAGTTCTATTCCCAAACCAACACCTTAACGTCACCTGCAAGAATAAAGTCGCTAGTTGTCTAGCAAAACTGACTTCCTCCTTCTCGACTCTTGACGTAAACATAATACAGGCAAAGAGTTTTTTTTTATCCTAGAGATTTCTCACACATTTTTAAATATCAACATTGAGTTTAATCCATCTGTAGCGACTATTTTGTGACTTGATTATCTTACATATTCTTCTAAGATCGTAATTTAAATTTCTCTCGGACTCAACATCCGCTACTCAGGCGGACGCCTCCCCAAAGCCACAAGAAGGGAAGGAAATAAACAACTGCCAGACAACACTTCGCATGTTGCAGAAAACAACACAGATCGCAGTACAATGGGTGCCGGGGCACTGTGATATCAGAGGAAACGAAAAAGCAGATAGTTTGGCCAAGCATGGCTGCTCCATGGCGCAGCCGATCTTCCTCCTCTCATACCGCAGTGTCTGTGGGAGTATAAACAGCACTATCAGCGACTCCGTGACAGGAAACTAGCTGCTACAGGAAAGCAATGGGAAAAGATCATCCAACCAAGCATACCACTGGACATGACTACCTACAGAGACACCTGCATCGCATGAAAGTGGTAGACACACCAATCTGCCCACTCTGCTCCGACAACGAAAGGACGGCAGAGCATCTTACCACGTGTGACGGCCTGAAAGATATCTTTCACGAGGAGTCCAGGGAAGGACTCGCTACATTGTATTGGGAGGCACGGTGTCGGATGGCTGAGAGGTCAAGGACGGGCGTAGGCTGAAGTAAGAAGTAAGAAGTAAGTAGGTAATTTAAATGACTAATAATTAATTAAATTTTGTGTATATATTAATATTAATAAAAATTATAATAATATCACTAGCCATACGTTTTGATATGGTGTATTGTTGCTGCATAGGTCAGAAATAAGGAACACAAGGAAGCACACATTTCATCTAACTTTAATTTTATAATAATACAGAGGCTAAGTTAATAGAAAGTTAAAATATGCAATTTTTTGACCGAACCAGCGCCAAAATCAATCTGATCAGAATTATTGTTCCCAGTTCCTCCTGGCGCATCCAAGAAGACGCCCGAACTGCTTCATTTGTTATTATGATTATACGATCATTACTGCCCATATCATAATTTAGGAATGATTGGTTGGACATACGACTGGAGATCACTGGTGTTGTAATTCTATTCTACCGCAAATCCACTAGAAATGAGGCAGTCGTTACTCGGCTGGTTCTTGGCATTCCCAAATAACCTCTACTTACAATTTGGTGAACAGCGCAGATCGATAACAAAAGCACCTATAGGTAAATATTTAAGTTAACATACACCGTAAAATGAATATTCACTTCAAGTCTAATATTTATTTCAGATTCTATAATAATCCTAAAGGGATACAAGTCGATACGTTTGTTTTTGTTTATAAACAATGTAATTGGAAAGAGGTAATGTTTCGCTTGTGAATACAGTTGTCAGGTAGTATGACGAGTGATACTCGCATTCGCGGTAGATGACGCGGTTGTTGGTACACAGCTGACTGTTAGAAAATGAGTGGCGGGTAAGTTACCGACGTTGGTTGTAGGTTGTGTCAAAATTTGACGTAAATCGCTTCAGATTGGTTTGAATTTTGAAAGCGTACACATACTAACTTAACATTTGTATACATAAACGATATATAAGTGGGGCGAGAGTTTCCCTCGCTTGCAGCAGATGACACAGTTGCTCGTTCACAGTTGAACTTTATCCTTAGGATTTATCCAAAGCTCTTTCATCACCAAATACCAGTTATTTGCTACTTGTCTTCCAAAGCCCGGTGCACCTTTACAGCATAAGGTCATTGTTTTGTTTCATATTTGGTATTTATTTAATTGAGACATCATTAATTATATAATTATTATTAAATTAAGACTTCATTATTTAATTGAGTAATTATTTATATGATAAATAGTATAATAGTATAAATAGTATATTTTACACCAAGTATGCGATTAATTAAATATCTCTTCGTTTGTCAGGTTTTTCAAACATTAACTCTACTTTTTTCAGCATGATTGACGGAAATTACGCGATAGAGAGAGAGAGAGAGAGAGAGAGAGAGAGAGAGAGAGAGAGAGAGAGAGAGAGAAGGAGAGAGTGAGAGTTAGAGAAATAGAGAGAGATTATATTTAAATCAAAATAAGAAAAGTAATTTTGAAGGAACACCTTATTTTTTATGTTGTGTGATTTTTTTATTTTTCTTGGCTCATTCAACGTATTAAAATAGACATTTTTCAGAAAATTTCGCAATGTCTAGTTTTTAAAGTAAAAATAACAATAACAATGATAATTATAATATATTCCATAATACAAAGATATAATCCTTTCTCTGTACCATATTCAAGGACTGTTATAGATTTATTCACTTTAACATTAGTTCCGAATACTATCCTAACTTTAAATTTTGTAAATTTGTGATGACGTACTGAGATAGAACGTTTTCTTTCGTCCCGTGGCGATCTTCATCAGTGCCTTCTGCTCGGAGATGTTGGGTCAAGTGGTGACGGTTTTAAAGGCAGGTTTTCGGTAGTATCAAAGAGTATGTGTGATTTGTATTGTCTTTGTTCGTTTAACATATTTGTACTTTGTGTTTGTGTGTCTGTAAATATCATATTGTTCTAGTGTGTTGAGATGTGGTCCTTTTGTGTTGATGTTTAAGATTTATAGGTTCTGATAAATGTCTGTGTATTTGTGTCCTGTATCTCTTATGTGATTGTAAAATGTTGAGTTGGTGTTCTGTTTTTCGACGTTTTATTTAAAGCTGCGAGCTGTTTGCCCAATGTAGAATTTATTGCATTTGTCGCAGTTTAGTTTGTGTACGCCAGGTGCTTGTAGTTTATCTTTGTTGTTGATGTCGTGCTGTATTTTGTATTGTAAATTGTTATTAGTTTTGTATGCTATTTTGTATATAGTTTTTGAAATTTGTGGGCTATTTTATTTGATGTTTCGTTTATGTATGGTATTGTAATGTATTTGTTTTCCCTGTCTGTGTTAAATTTAGTGTTTTTTTTTGTATTTCAAGAGACTGGTATAGAATTTACGGTTAGTTACACTACTAAAGTAGCTTTAGTTAATTAAACGTAATATGAACGTGACTATCACAACAATGGCGGGGGTTCTAAGGTTTTAGAAATTCCATACTTCAATCAAAAGGCATTGACGATACTGCTCTTAGTAAGAATTTAAAAGTTTCGCTTAACTATTTAAAGTGATGCGTCTCTTTTATTTTTACCCAATCATCATCAGTACGTAATCACCAGCGACAAAAATCTCGAATTCAACATAAGAATATATATAATGGGAAAGTTATTGAACAGTTAATTAGAGCTGACAATAGTTAATTAAACCTTAACAACAGTTAATTTGAGCTTAACAATACTCCACAATAGTTATCTAGAGCTGAGCAATAGTTATTTAGAGCCTAACAATAATGAATTAGAGCTCAAAAACAGCTCATTAGAGCTCAACAATAGTTATCTACAGCTAAACAATAGTTATTTAGAGCCTAAAAATAATTAATTAGTGTCATAAATAGCTAATTAGAGCTCAACATTAGTTATCTGGAGCTGAGCAATAGTTATTTAGAGCCTAACAATAATGAATTAGAGCTCAAAAATAGCTAATTAGAGTTGAACAATAGTTATCTAGAGCTAAACAATAGTTATTTAGAGCCTAAAAATAATTAATTAGAGTCAAAATAACTAATTAGAGCTCAACAATAGTTATCTAGAGCTAAACAATAGTTATTTAGAGCCTAAAAATAATTAATTAGACTCAAAAATAGCTAATTAGAGCTAAGCAATTGTTATCTAGAGCTGGACAATATTTATTTAGAGCCTAAAAATAATGAATTAGAGCTCAAAAACAGCTAATTAGAGCTCAACAATAGTTATTTACAGCTAAACAATAGTTATTTAGTGCCTAAAAATAATTAATTAATGTCAAAAATAGCTAATTAGAGCTCAACAATAGTTATCTAGAGTTGAGGAATAGTTATTTATAGCCTAACAGTAATGAATTAGAGCTCAAAAATAGCTAATTAGAGCTCAACAATAGTTATATAGAGCTAAACAATAGTTATTTAAAGCCTAAAAATAATTAATTAGAGTCAAAAATAGCTAATTAGAGCTCAGTAATTGTTATCTAGAGCTGGACAATAGTTATTTAGAGCCTAAAAATAATTAATTAGAGTCAAAAATAATTAATTAGAGCTCAGCAATTATTATCTAGAGCTAGACAATAGTTATTTAGAGCCTAAAAGTAATTAATTAGAGTCAAAAATAGTTAATTAGAGCTCAGCAACTGTTATCTAGATCTGGACAATAGTTATTTAGAGCCTAAAAATAATAAATTAGAGTCAAAAGCAGCTAATTAAAGCTCAGCAATTGTTACCTAGAGCTGGACCATAGTTATTTAGAGCCTATCAATAATTACATAGAGCTCAACAATAGCTAATTAGAGATCAAAAATAGTTAAATACAGTTTTACTGCTATAGTTAGTTACTATAGTAACTAAAGTAAAGTAGAGTCTCGAAATTCCGAGTCCTGATTTTTCGAGCTTACGTTAAATTCGAGCTCGGCCTTGAGTCGGCTAAACCGCGATATTATTCAGTTAGGCCGCCGGAATAAAAATGCACGTCAGCATTTGCCGTTTCATGTAAGAACTAAAGTGCTGATTGGATGGACATAGAGCTACTCAAAGAGTAATTTTTAATCAGCTTGTGCCCGAAACTCTTTTTAAAAGAAAAGAATTTGCCTCAGAAGCTTATTTTACTGTTAAACAAATTAGTCCCGATTAAGATCAACTGTGCTCTGATGGTATATATCTTCCCGCAATTGTAACAAGCCTAATACAGCCGATGGAGGGTGTTCTGGAATGTATGAAAAAATACACACGTTACCTTTTACAATCTCTCTTGGAAGAGACTGAAAGGGGAGGAAGCAGTGTTGGCTTTCTAAAGAAAAATACAGTCAAAGAAGTTGTGTACTAGGTATTTGAATCATGGAACAAAATAAAAAAAACATCAGGTAAGTTGTGGAATCAAAACTTAATTCATAAACAAACTATTAAGTATGTTATTGATTCGCGAGAAGAAATAGATTTCTCATTTCTTATCCAGAAAGTTTCAGGTTGTGAAAATTCCGTCGGGAACAATTTGAGATAACAGAAGCTACGAATATTGAAGTGTTGCAAAACGACTGAGGGCAGTGAGACGAGAATAAATATGAAGGTTCGACAGAGTCTGTACAATGGCGGAAATATAGTCACGGTGAAGGAAGATCACCTTGGAAACTACACCACGCTATATTGAACAACAGACACAAAGGCAAAAACAGATGTGCTTCTGCTAAAACGTCTACGTGACGCCGTAGAAATTAACGATCTAATAAGCAAACGCAAAAGACAGATAAAAACTTTTCGAAAAAAATTAGCAACCGTGATGACCAAAGTATTCCAAAGCAACATTAATATTTTTAAGTACTGTGCGCAATAAAGTTCTAGAAACGTATATTTTGCCTTCCTGATTACGGTTCATTAAAACTTCTGTGTTTTCTAATGTATAGAAATGTAATTGCATTCCATCTACCTCGAATTATCAAGACTCTAGTATGATAAAATATTATACCATATCTCTTAGTTATTACTAGTTTCTAAATACAGATAAGTTTCTGTCACCATTTTGCCCTTCTCCGAGAGGTTCTTGGTTCCATCTACATAGAATTATCAAGACTCTATTATAATAAAACATTACATTATATCTCTTAGTTATTACTAGTTTCTAAATACAGATACGTTTCTGTCACCATTTTGCCCTTCTCCGAGGGGTTCTTGGTTCCATCTACATAGAATTATCAAGACTCTATTATAATAAAACATTACATTATATCTCTTAGTTATTACTAGTTTCTAAATACAGATAAGTTTCTGTCACCATTTTGCCCTTCTCCGAGGGGTTCTTGGTTCCATCTACATAGAATTATCAAGACTCTATTATAATAAAACATTACATTATATCTCTTAGTTATTACTAGTTTCTAAATACAGATAAGTTTCTGTCACCATTTTGCCCTTCTCCGAGAGGTTCTTGGTTCCATCTACATAGAATTATCAAGACTCTATTATAATAAAACATTACATTATATCTCTTAGTTATTACTAGTTTCTAAATACAGATAAGTTTCTGTCACCATTTTGCCCTTCTCCGAGGGGTTCTTGGTTCCATCTACATAGAATTATCAAGACTCTATTATAATAAAACATTACATTATATCTCTTAGTTATTACTAGTTTCTAAATACAGATAAGTTTCTGTCACCATTTTGCCCTTCTCCGAGGGGTTCTTGGTTCCATCTACATAGAATTATCAAGACTCTATTATAATAAAACATTACATTATATCTCTTAGTTATTACTAGTTTCTAAATACAGATAAGTTTCTGTCACCATTTTGCCCTTCTCCGAGGGGTTCTTGGTTCCATCTACATAGAATTATCAAGACTCTATTATAATAAAACATTACATTATATCTCTTAGTTATTACTAGTTTCTAAATACAGATAAGTTTCTGTCACCATTTTGCCCTTCTCCGAGGGGTTCTTGGTTCCATCTACATAGAATTATCAAGGCTCTATTATAATAAAACATTACATTATATCTCTTAGTTATTACTAGTTTCTAAATACAGATAAGTTTCTGTCACCATTTTGCCCTTCTCCGAGGGGTTCTTGGTTCCATCTACATAGAATTATCAAGACTCTATTATAATAAAACATTACATTATATCTCTTAGTTATTACTAGTTTCTAAATACAGATAAGTTTCTGTCACCATTTTGCCCTTCTCCGAGGGGTTCTTGGTTCCATCTACATAGAATTATCAAGGCTCTATTATAATAAAACATTACATTATATCTCTTAGTTATTACTAGTTTCTAAATACAGATAAGTTTCTGTCACCATTTTGCCCTTCTCCGAGGGGTTCTTGGTTCCATCTACATAGAATTATCAAGACTCTATTATAATAAAACATTACATTATATCTCTTAGTTATTACTAGTTTCTAAATACAGATAAGTTTCTGTCACCATTTTGCCCTTCTCCGAGGGGTTCTTGGTTCCATCTACATAGAATTATCAAGACTCTATTATAATAAAACATTACATTATATCTCTTAGTTATTACTAGTTTCTAAATACAGATAAGTTTCTGTCACCATTTTGCCCTTCTCCGAGGGGTTCTTGGTTCCATCTACATAGAATTATCAAGGCTCTATTATAATAAAACATTACATTATATCTCTTAGTTATTACTAGTTTCTAAATACAGATAAGTTTCTGTCACCATTTTGCCCTTCTCCGAGGGGTTCTTGGTTCCATCTACATAGAATTATCAAGACTCTATTATAATAAAACATTACATTATATCTCTTAGTTATTACTAGTTTCTAAATACAGATAAGTTTCTGTCACCATTTTGCCCTTCTCCGAGGGGTTCTTGGTTCCATCTACATAGAATTATCAAGACTCTATTATAATAAAACATTACATTATATCTCTTAGTTATTACTAGTTTCTAAATACAGATAAGTTTCTGTCACCATTTTGCCCTTCTCCGAGGGGTTCTTGGTTCCATCTACATAGAATTATCAAGACTCTATTATAATAAAACATTACATTATATCTCTTAGTTATTACTAGTTTCTAAATACAGATAAGTTTCTGTCACCATTTTGCCCTTCTCCGAGGGGTTCTTGGTCCCATCTACCTCGAATTATCAAGACTCTACTATGATAAAATATTAGACCATATTTCTTAGTTATTACAGATCAGTTTCTGTCATATTTTCAGTGGTTGTTATAATAATTATTCCTTATATCGTTCAATGTTTCACACACTTCGTACTGGTAATATTTCCTACTCTGGCACCAAAGTTAACTCGTTGTAATAGCACAATAAATCTCTTGATATCACCCGTCACTCGTAATAAAACAATACTTCAGATTTTAGCAATTGTTGATTTGAAGATAATGTACTAGTAAAATTTACTAAATATCCCTCTGAGTTCGAAAATGTTAGTCTTATTCTGTTCAACAATGTTGCCGAAAAAACGTTGAAATTGAAATGAAGCAATTTACATACAGTCAACGGGTGGAAATCTAATACAACAACTCAAGATAAAAGTAGAGAACGCACCTGGTTTCTTTCCTAATATTCAGCCTACGGGTAAAATCATAATACTTCTGTGTATTTCGGTTACCATCTCGGGTTGTTTGTTTATCTCCTAGTCTTCATTTTTTCTGTCTCTCTTTCATATATTGTATAAAGTTCATTTCAAGAACAATATTAATAAAATGCTGAAATACTCGACATTTCTCTTTTCATTTGAACGTTTACCAACTTTAGAGTGTGCTCAAAATCAATAACAGCGAAAACCATAGACAAGTTTATATTATTTTGTGATAAAATGTTTTCTTGAAGTTGATCTACTTGGCTGAGGAGAGAATGCTAGGCATAACTGCTATCCGCTGGTGTATATAGGATGAAGACTAAAAAGGACTGAATCAGAGAGCGTTTAGAAGACTTCCTTCATAAACCACATGTGTATGTGTGAGTGAGTGTGACTGTGTGCGTGTGTGTGTGAGTGTGTGTTTGTTTGTATGTGTGTGTGTGTGTGTGTGTGTGTGTGTGTGTGTGTGTGTGTGTGTGTGTGTGTGTGTGTGTGTGTGTGTGTGTGTGTGTGTGTGTGTGTGTGTGTGTGTGTGTGTGTGTGTGTGAGTGTGTGTTTGTTTGTATGTGTGTGTGTGTGTGTGTGTGTGTGTGTGTGTGTGTGTGTGTGTGTGTGTGTGTGTGTGTGTGTGTGTGTGTGTGTGTGTGTGTGTGTGTGTGTGTGTGTGTGTGTGT
Source organism: Prosapia bicincta (assembly GCA_036971475.1). Lineage (NCBI taxonomy): Eukaryota > Metazoa > Arthropoda > Insecta > Hemiptera > Cercopidae > Prosapia > Prosapia bicincta. The sequence continues at coordinate 276,848,774 of JBAIZL010000002.1, read as the reverse complement.
GTGTGTATGAGTATGAGTGTGTGTGTGTGTGTTTGTGCGAGTGTGTGTATGTGTGTGTGTTGCAACGGGCCTTTTTCGTTCATCATCTGTACACGACTATCTTTATTTTCACTCCTTTTACATCTTCTACATCTGCGATCTCCTGGTGTTCTGAGATTCCTGTATGTAGAGACCCGCTTTCCTAGTTTTTTGAGGGGTATTAGTTTCAGGATTGGTCAGTTTAGGAACAGGTCTCCGAGGATACGTGGTTCCAGGGTTTACTTTGGACTCATCATAGGACCTATGGAAGGTTCTAGGAGGGGGATTGACATTATACCTTCTGACGGGTCCAGTTATATTTCCTCGTCTAATGTTTTCCTCCCTATCCTCAATATGATCCAGTTTCCTGAGAAAAGCAATTGCCTCCTGTATGTTTTTTTTGGACCACCTAGACTAGCTAGTTGTACCTGGATCCCAAAATGCCGCATTATCTTAAAAATTAAGTATTCTGCCGGAATAGCGGGATCTAAATATTTCGCCCTGTTTACGCCGAATAAAATATTCCGACTTACTGGCAGGACTATTTCAGAAATACTTTCCGTAATCAAGAATTCGCCTTACTTTCTCTTGCTCATTAAAACCCCAATATTGTTTTATGAACGCGGCCCTAAACCCTAGATATTCAGCATTTCCTGTTTTTCCAGGAAACCACCATTCGTCGGCCGGCCCTCTTAAATACCGTTCTACTATCGTTAATTTTGTCCTATGGACAAACATAATGTTTATGGGCGATAAACAACCCTAATTCTTATAAATATTACGTTATGGATCAAGGATTATAAAGGCTACTAGCAAATAAGTCATCAATCAATGACAACTACAGGAAGATAATTTTTAGGAAACAAATCGATGGAATTTAAAAGACATTAGAAATGGTTTCATTTTACATACTGAATGGAACAATTATTATAATTTATCGGAATATTTTTTAAATTATGCTAAAAGACTATATGCATTCAAATAAAATTATCGAACAGTTTTGTAAATATAGGCTACCTACTATTCATATTAAGGAATCCTAATCACCAAATCTTTGGACAGATACATCAAGCCCTGTTTACTACAGGACAAAGTTATTTCTTTTAAAACATGATTGCTTAAAACACATTTTCTGTACGCAAACCTTCCTCTTAGGAACCTGAGTAGTGCGTTAACTCTACTTTATGACTCCGGTAAGATCAAGTTTACTTCAGGTAAGCAGTTCTGCACGACGAAACTTCCAGTAACAGAAAAACATCACGTCCTTACCTTAATCCTAAAATGCTTCCATTTTGCCTCCTACTTAACGGTACTCCATATGGTTCCCTAGCGATAAAGAGTAATAGTTCCTCAAGAATGAGATTTTACACACCTGATAAAAAATTAGGTCAAGGAGTTTCATGTGTCTACTTTAATTTATTTTTTACGAGTGAACCTTTCCCCATAATTTACACTCTCTCAATCGTTATTAAAATACTTTTTAATCATCCACTCAAGTTCAAATACATTTTTTTAAAACTTGCAATGAATGACTCTTGATGTTAATACAGTTTTTACAAATATTACATTAGCAATAATCAAATTTTTCATTGTTTACCTAAGTAGAAATCGACTTTAAAAAAGTTTTGCTTACGAGTATTACTTGTTAATAATTATATACTTCATCTGTTCAAGCCTCAATATATACATTATCTGGTAATCGTTAAGTCCTCTACTACCTCAGCAGGAATCCCAGAAACATACATACATACATATTCTCACGGAGTTAACCTTTAATTGCTTTTCCCTCGACGAGCCCTTTCTTACTCTTCAACTCTCTTTCTTTGACCACACCTTGTCCGTAAGAAAGTATTGGTTTATCCCTTGACTACGAACCCTGGTTCGACACCTGTATCTCAAAGAATAAACCTCTCAGGGGAACCAATCCCTGCATTTGTTATAAAAACCAATTAGCCTCCTATAAGACTATACATGGATACCTAGTGAACTTATTTTATTTTAAGTGAAAACACAGGTAATTGGAAAATATAAATTTTTTTATTGTCTATTTGAATTTAGAATTACTTATTATTTTATTTATTTTGATTAACAGGATTTATCTTTTTCAATTATAACTAACCTTACATGATTTACCATGACTATCTGGTTTAATGATAATAGTACAGAATATGTCCCCTTATTATGTTTACATCTTTATTATTATATTTATTAAGACACATACACCTACACACACACACACACACACACACACACACACATATATATATATATATATATATATACATACTATATTCTTTTCTAATATTATTATCAAAATTCAAAACTGCTTAATATGTCTACTATCATCTATTTCCCGACAAGCTGGCCTGAGCCGGGCGGGTCCACAGGTGGCGGATAGTGGAACGGCCTACAGAAATGTAGGTTATCTGTGAATAAGGATTCCGGAAGGTTTTTAAATATGCAGGCCTGGACCAAGGCTATGGTTCAAAGGTGAGGAATTATCCCTCCTCGTCAGTCAACCGGTTGGGGGCGGTAGAAATAACTGCTCTGACTGGGGAGACTGGGGTAGTTGGGAATTAAGTCCTCACAATGCTACTCTTACCTACCAGGTGAACCAAGGGCAATGCGACAGTGAAGTATGGGCGGGAAACTATCCTAACGACACAGTTGTAAAAAAGAGAGTAAAGCAGGCTGTTCGCTTCATGAGCAACAGTTAATAATGTCCTGAACTTGGATATAAGGCTATAGTAGAATCCTTTACTGATAACTGCCCTCTTAGTGAGGGGAGAAAAGTAGGGGATCCGTCATGGTGGAACAAGAAGCTAGCCAAACTTCGGAAGACCACCAGGAGACTCTTTAATAGAGCAAAAAAGAACGGGGAGTGGGACCAGTATAGGAAAACACTAACCGAATACAACAGGGCAATTAGAGAAGCACGCAAGAAGTCCTGGAAGGAGTTTTGTCAAGAGATTGACAAAACTCGGGAAGGGGCACGACTGCATAAAGTGCTCTCTAAGGACCCAGTTAACCCGGTGGGGATGCTAAGAACCCCACTGGGAAATATAACAAAAACTGCAGGGCAAACTGTGGAAGAATTAATCAGAACACATTTCCCTACCAGTACTCTGAGGAAACTTGGGGGAGCAGACACTGAACCAATTGCCAAACTCTCCACAAGACGTGGTAAGAGGGAGGACTGGGAAGTGGCAAGGAGGATAGTAACTCCACAAAGGGTAAGATGGGCTATTGGCACATTTAAACCCTACAAATCTCCAGGTCCAGATGGGATCTATCCTGTGCTGCTGCAGCAGGGAATGGATTTGCTGGTACTGGTACTTACTAAATTATACAGGCTAAACATTGCTTTAGGGCATGTGCCGACAGCCTGGAAATCTAGTAAGGTGGTCTTTATACCTAAGCCCACCGGTAACCAATCGTAAGGGAAAGGATACAGACCTATTACACTCATGTCATTTGTTCATAAGGGACTTGAAAAACTGGTTGATAGGCATATTAGGGGGGGGGTGCTCTGACCATAAAACTCATTGGAACCAGTATGCTTATCAACCGGGGAAATCCTGCGAGGGAGCTCTCCATCTAGTGGTTGGTAGGATTGAGCAAATGATCGCCAAGAAAGGTTGTGCCATAGGTGCCTTCCTCGACATTGAAGGGGCTTTCAATAACCCCTCAGTGGAGACGATGGTAAGTGGTGCAAGACGTCATGGAGTGGATGCAACCACTTGTGGTTGGATAAGTTCCATGTTAACAAACAGAAGCATTTCTGTAGAGGTGGCAGGGGAGGTCAGAAGGGCGGAGACAAGTCTGGGCTGTGCACAGGGGGGGGGGTTCTCTCTCCTCTGTTGTGGTGCCTAGTGGTTGACAGCCTTATTGAACTCCTGAATGAACAGGGGTACTTCTGTCTAGGATATGCGGATGACATAGTTGTTCTGATCCTGGGCAATTCCCTGATACAGTCCTTGACGTAATCAGAAATCCTCTACGACTGATTGAAGAGTGGTGTAAAAAGGAGAACCTTAGGGTAAATCCAAAAAAGACTGCTCTCATTAATTTCACCAGACAGCGAAAAGATCTGACGATTAGTATGCCCCGCTTGTTTGGCGAATACCTTGAGTTTGTGGGGGAGGTGAAGTACCTGGGAGTTACTCTGGACAGGAAACTCACCTGGAACCCACATCTTGAGAGGACAGTTAACAGGGCCAAAAGGGCACTGATGACTGTGAGAAGAATGGTGGGTAAGAAATGGGGACTGAAGCCATCAATGATGCACTGGATGTATCTGAGGGTGATAAGACCTATGATTACCTATGGAGCTCTGGTGTGGTGGACAAAGGCCAACCAGGCACAGACAAGAGCTAAACTGAGCTCTATCCAGAGATTGTCCTGTCTGTGCACACTGGGAGCGATGCCAACTACACCAGGTGTAGCAATGGAAGTAATGCTTAACCTCCCTCCCCTTGAGGTTGTCCTTAGGGGAGAGGCGAGGCTGGCGGCATGAAGATTGCGCAACTCGAGCAACTGGGCTAACCTCCCAGATGTCTCGGGACATATGAGTATCGAGTGCGTGGTCAAAGAACCCGTCTTGGAAATGGGCAGCGACCACATTACTCGAATGTTTGCACCTGACCAGGTCCACCAAACTATGATGGAATGGTCAGGGACATTAACATCGGGAGCTCAGATCTGGTACACAGATGGCTCCAGGATGGACGTCGGCACTGGAGCGGGGTGTATTGTAAAAACCCAAGGGTAGAACTAGTTTTTTCCTTGGGGAGGCATACCTCTGTCTTTTAGGCCGAAGTATATGCTATAAATGCCTGTCTGGGATAGATAGCGAGAAGGGAAACACACGGGACCCGGATTGCCATTTTTTCCGACAGTCAGGCAGCAATTAAGGCACTAAACGGACACGTGGTCACCTCGGCCATAGTCAGGGAGTGCCTAATTAACCACAAGCTCTGGCAAGGCACAATCAAATCAAGATAGGTTGGGTGCCAGGGCATAGGGGAATACTTGGAAATGAATCCGCAGATGCGCTGGCCAGGGAGGGGTCTTCGACTCCCCTGATTGGACCGGAGCCTGCGGTAGGTATTTCCAAATCCATGGTCAAGATGACAGTGCGAAGGTGGATGGCTGAAAGACACTGTGAGCACTGGATCAGGGCCGAAGGAATGAGACACAGTAAGCTAACCCTTAGGAAACCTTCCTTGGGGCTGCAGAAGAGTCTCATCTATTTGTCTAGGCAGGAATTGAGGATAGCCACAGGTCTACTCACGGGACACTGTGGACTAAGGAAACATTTGCATAAAATGGGTATCTATAAAGATGAACCAGTGCAGATTATGCGGGCAGGAACTGGAGACTGCCACACACATTATTTACAGATGTGAAGTACTTGCTGAGAGGCGCTTCAACCTCTTTGGTGATGGAACGGCTTTGATGGATGCTGAAGGTAAGACTCTAGTCAGGAAACTCCTAAACCAGGTAAGAGGGAAGGGGTTATTTGACTAGATCAGGGAGGTAAGTACAATATACCTTAAGGTAGCAGTGCTTCCTCGGGCGATTCAAACCCGCTCCCAAGATAAAAAAAATAGAAAAATCATCTATTTAAATTCAACTATTATAATTAGTTTGCATATATTTTTGTTTATCCAAGTTAAATTTTACATATTTTAGAGTCTTGTTCACATTCAAACATTTTAAGGTTAATTTCTAGCTAGTCTAGGCTATGTATTTTAATTAAAACTCCTTTTAATTCAATATCAGACTCTGGTTAACAATTACCTATTTATAGTTAACCTAGTTAGTTATAATAGGCTATGGATTTAATAAAAACTTCCTTCTAAATATTATACACTAAGTCAATAACGGATTTCCATCCGTTTTTCAAGAATAAAGCCATATTGGATTTAATCCTTTAAACTTAATACGTTTATTCCCACTTCAGGCAAACGGTTGAATGGAAATCAATTTTGAATATCTGTTACTTAACTTAGGCAACCTAAGAGAGTTTTCAGTCCTATAGGCTATTCAATTTTTAGTTAATTTTGATTTTACATTAATATATTTTGAAATAGAGGTTTATTTAAAAGAACATTAAATTGTATATATTACCTTGTACTGCAAACAGTTCAGTATCTTCTATAATTTGGTTGTCTTTGGGCCTCGTCACAGCTTCCATTGAATTTGGCTGTAGGCTTCACTGCATGACGTAGGTGAATTTTGTTAAGTTCAGCGTTTTTGGCATTTTCCTGGTCGAGAAAATATATACATTTTCTAAAACATTTTCCTGTTGTTAGAAATATATATGAGCCTCTGCTCATATATTTATACACTCCCCTGGTCACATCGTAGCACTACTGAGTTTTTACCACATATTTGATCTTTAACTGTTCTCAGTGTATCAATACGACCACACTGAATGGCCGTCCAAACTGTTCCCTCCTAAAGCGTCACTTCTCCAAGCCGCGTCTCCTCCAACTTAAAACTTCCTACGTCACGATGTTCATCTTATATTTTTAACCAATGAGAAAGCCGTTGCTATGGTAATTGACTTTGTTTATTTCGTAATTTTGAACTGTAATTAGTTTCAACTTTTGTGAAAGGCTTTCCTTGACTCCAATGTGTTATTTCCATTTCAACTTTCATTTAATAATTTGTTTGTCTTTATTTCTTCCAATTTAATTAATTTGCTGTTTCTCTTTCATAACTCAAACTTCGACGGTAGCGCTGCTGCTACAGTGTGACAAGATCCTATAAACAATCTCCCTACACGGTTTTTACCCGAACCAAACATAGCTCCATTTTTGCATAACCTCATTTCTAGGCTATTATGTTTTAAATTACAATTTTTACCTTTACAGCAATACAACTTTCCCTAGCTAGGCCTAATTTACTTTCCTTACATGTTTTAAACTTATATTCACTATCCCTGATTATATTTGGTTAAAATTAATTTAATGTTAGGCCTAGTTTCTTACAATAAACAATTACCTTTACATATTTATATTAGTTATTTAGACTAGTTACTTTTAAGTTATAATATTTCTTAATACAATTTACTGAACAAAACTTTTTCTTTCTAAGTCTAAAGTTATTTTGTCTCTTTTTTCTAAATCTATTATTTACTAGCCTGTAGTTTATTTAGTCCAAATTTAATAATATTAGGCACTTTTACTTAGTTCCACAAACTTCACTTTTACTATTCCATTTAAATCGGTCGATTAGCCGTTAGCCTAATTAACGTCATATTGGTTTATAATTTATTTTAACATTCCCAGTTTGTCTATTTAGTTCTAATTACTTCAGTTTACATTGATTTTCCCTATATTTAACCTTTTTATTATTCTACTTTAAAATAATTTGAATATTAGTTGAAGAATCTATTTAACTATTCTAGGCTTAGTTACATTATTCTGTACTAATACCACATTTATTGCATCTGTCATTCTGGCCGCTACAATACACATATACACACACACACACACACACACACACACACACACGCGCGCGCGCGCATATATATATATATATATATATATATATATATATATATATATATATGTAATATGTTTGTAGTAAATTCTACTTTGTTTTAGATCTAAACTGTTACTTCATCCGATCAAAGTTCTACCAATCTGTCACTAACTTGGTATTACTTTCATAATAATTAGTTGCATGTACAGATCCATTTATCTTGCTAGTAAAGCCATGCTGTGCCAAAATCCAAATTATTCGAAAAGCACAGAATATTTGGCTAATATTATATAGGTTATGTAAAAATGAGCAAGGAGGTAAATTAGTAAAGCCACAAAGTATCCCAATCATTTTAAGCAATATCTACATTCTAGATCAGTGGCTTCAAAAGTGTGTCCGCGGCTACTTGGGAGCTTACGGGTCATTGTAGAGAGCGAGCAGCGAGCCTCAGAATTTAACTTTTAAGTCTTGCAGATTTTTTTACTGTACACTTGAGGTCTTTGAAAATTATTTCTATTGATATCATGTGGTAAAAAAAACACTATTTACTGATATTTTTCAGCAGACGCTTTCCACACTGGATCAGTCAGTGTTGTGAGTCACGGACAAGACCGAAAAATATCAGTAAGTAGTGTTTGCGTGATATCAATAGAGATTCCTTTGTAAGATTAAAATATAGGAAAATATCACAATTTGTGATAGCAGGCCTATACAATGTATTAGTTAAAATAATTTTTAAGAGTAAAGATCTGATACGCTGTGTAAATACTGTTCTACCTTGGGTTTTACTCATTGAATGGATTTGTTTAGTAAGAAAATAAATCTTTTTTAGAGACTCATATCCCCTACCTAAGATAGGCCTAAACCAGATGTCTGTTAGGTACTTTTAAAAAAATTGTCTAAAAATTATACCTGTATATGCTTGTACTGTATTAAGTACAGTAGTAAAATAAAATAATTGATAAATAGATAACCAAAATCAGAAGATAAAACCCTATAACCACAATAAAATAACATTTAAAGAGGGTTACATTGTAACTGAAAAGTACATCAAGTGGGAAAATAATTTTGTTGTAGTTAATAGATTTTTAATATTTTTGCCTAGTTAACTCTTAAACCGCAGTTCAAGAGAAAAGTAAATGATAAAAATTTACTCAAAACTTTATTACCAACAAATACATGATCAATTTTTGTAATGGAAACAGCTAGAAAATATATTTTCCCTCAAGGGTGTCAAGAGTTAGAAAGATTAGAGAACCTCAGTCGTATATATATATATATATATATATATATATATATATATATATATGAATGATAGACGTACTCGTGGCAATATACAAGTCATTTCCCAACTGACAGTGCTAAAATAGCATAGTTTTTCGTATGTCCTATTTGTTACATACGTTGAAATATAACCTAACTCTTGCCGACATATCTGATACTTTATTCCTTGCCATTTAGGAGGAATAGTGTTTAGACAACCAACTGTTACCCTGTTAGATAGTTGGATGTATCTCATCAATAAGCAATGTGCTTCCACATATCACTAGTGGTGTTTTGTGAATCTATCTTTTTAACTTTTCTCTACTTTTATAGCCTCGATGCCTTAAATTATAGTTTTAACACAACAACCAAACTAATTTTACTAAAAATTTTGGACTATCATTTGGAATCATTAGTAAATTCCTTCGATACTTGGCTCTTCTTTGAAGAAATAAAAAATTGCCGTGATGTATGGTACATAGAAAGTGCGGTATACAAAAAACGTGTTGAAAATATCAGCTTAGGACTAATTGGTTCGAATGTTTTATGTAGAAGGATGAATCAAATATTCATAATATTCTAAGATTACAGTAAAGAGTTACGAAATAGCTTTGGGACAGTCCATCTCATATACTCGGATGTACCCGCAAATTCGATATTGTTTGCCTTCATGTGCTATACCTATGGTATAAAATCCAAACACATGCTGATTCTTCAAATTTCGTAACTAAACTGGCGATCAACGCTGCGTAAACGCTGTGTGTGTACGATATGGCTTATCTGACGAGCGTTGTAATGTGCGACTCAACCCTCTCATACGTACGTAGCCTGAACAGTTGCAAACCTTTGTATTGTGATACTGCACGCATTTATATGACATTTGAAATATCCCCCAAAGCCAGTAAGTCAATCGGGCCAAGCTATGGCAACATCTCCTAGTGCAATGTATTTTGGTAATTTTATTTTGTAATAATTATTTTTGCATTTAGAACTTAAAAATGGCTAGAAACTAAATTAGTTTAATAAGTTAATTATTAAGTCTTAATTACTTTGTTTCATTAACGTTTCTTAATTTTTAATCTTTTACTGCTGTCAAACATTCTAAATTTAGAATATTATTCATCATTTAAGATATATATTCAAATATATTATATAACAATGTATTGCATATAGTCTGCAACGTTGTTAATATGATTACATGCACAAACTCCAGTTTCCAGCGTATGTGAAGTGGGAACTTTAAATAAATTGATTTAAACTAAAAAAAACTACTGTTTGGAAAAGTGTATAGTTGGCGAGTGTGTGAAAACGTAGTGATAAAGTGTTATCGATTCATCTGTTCCCGAATCCAAAACGAGAACAAAATGCTGAGTCTGCAGACACTTATAAAATTCTAATTCAGAGTGTGTGTATGTGTGTGTGTGTGTGTGTGAGAGAGAAAGAAAGAAAGAGAGAGAGACCTCTATGCGTGTGTATTAATATATATACGTGCGTGTGTTGCGTGTCTGTTTTGTATATAATTTCAAGTACATTTGTGTTGTTGATGTTCTTAAACTAATAATGTTGCTGTAAAATTGAAAACGAATGAGTTTCCAAGCAATTTTAAACAGCTGCATTCGGGGAGTGCTTTCTAAGCTTTCAACATCCTAAACGGTCATGCACGGTGTTTAAACCACGGCTGTGTATAATACCTGCCAAAACATGAGACCTTTTTTTGGTAAACCCAAGGACTTTTATATATTGAGCTGTGTTAGTAGCAGTTAATGAACGGGTTTTGTCAGTTGAGTTCTCCGTTGAGACTTTTCAGTATTTTGAGGTGTTTTTAAACTATAGCCAAAAATAATTTTTATACAAATTTGGTTTACAATGTTTTAAAATAATAATAGTATTAATAATTTTCAAACATAATGATATTAAATAATTGTTTGATGGATTTAAAACCGAAAATTAACTAGTGTTTAATATTAATAAAAAAAACAAATTATTGCTAAACATCACAAATTTAAATTACATAAAAGTTACAACAATGTAATTAATATTGATTAGCAGGGATTGAGTTGTAATCACCCTTCTAGAGGCAGAGAAAATGCACAATATTAAACGTCTTGATGCATACAATATGTACGAGTATAACAGTATATGCATACAGTATTTAAGTCAATATGTACGTATGTATGTCCTAACCTCCAAATATCCTCAAAATTAGAGCCGAAAACACTTGTACTTAGTCATATTTATCCTTTATGGTTGGGATTTTCGATAAAGAAAAAGCACTTACCTAGTATGTATGTCAACTGAAATTGACAAGACGGTTTATTTTCCAAGAAGACAAGAGGTTATGTCATATATGTTAGTCTGCCACACGTAGGCATAATATTATTTATAGCTCTTTGTCTACATATCAAACTTTACCAAAAGACTGACAATAATATACACAGTACAGATGTAGAAGACAGGGATCTACTACCAATGTACAATACAGAACGTGGCACTACCTAAGAATAATAAACACCGACAACACTGTTATCACAATTTATTCACGTATACGAAGCTATTGATTGTATAAAGAATATTGTAATAATTGATTTAATAGAAATTAAACCTAACCTCCAAATATCCTCAAAGTTAGAGCCGAAAACACTTGTACTTAGTCATATTTATCCTTTGTGGTTGGGATAATCGATAAAGAAAGAGCACTGATCTAGTATAAAAGTTCTGAAGTTGCAAAGAGAGGATACCCTCGCGCAATCTTGTTATAGTGCCTGAGTTATGACGTGACGTAATAACGACTTATTCCTAAGTAGAGATTTTAGAGTAAGCTTTGAAGCTTACTGTTAAAAGAAGTAACACAGATAATCAAATATAGGGGATTTAGTGAGCAACAAATATTTGAATTCGTCTCAATTCTTATTCAAGCAAAATAATTTTAATTGTAAAACTGCATTAATAATATAATAATTTGATTTGTACTAAGATTAAACAAAGTATACATTAAATTAAGTATGGATCATTTACAAACAGACGTTTCCTTTACGCTGAAATAAAAACATATTATCTTATACAATCTATCTATTTCATACCTAATTTATACGACTTTATATAACTGAACATTACACCAGTTGTGATATCCCTGTTTGGGACAAACAAATCCATTTCTGAATTTGGTTGGTGACAAACAACGTTGCCATGGAAACGCGCCAGATTGAGTCTTGTAAACGCAAACTCGTTACACGGAATATGAAACTAGATTATTTCATTTAATCAGAAAGCATTTTATTTCTCAATAGGAAACTGGATACGTTTTGTAATTTGTAAAATCTGAGCTTTGTTCATCATTGCGTAACTAAAAAAACCTTAAAGATAATGTTCAGCATCTGGCTTTTCTGCATAATGAACTTAACTTTATTGAATGTTATATAATTTGGTAAACTTTAGCAGTTTCTTCAAAAATAACTGACAATAACTAATTGTAATAATATTTAGATTGATCTAGCTTTAAAGAGTATATTGTAAGGTTAAAGCCGTTGAAGATTTTAATATCCAAACGCAGGAATAAAAGTTGTTGGTATTAATTTAAAACACCTTCCTTATCTAAGTGTAGAAGTATGTTTGATATACGGGCCTTTAGGATGTAGTTTAGAGGAAAGGGAAAGTGATATGAGTGATATGAGGAGACTATGCAGTTTTAATGGTACAGTGGTTGGTTAAAACTGTCATTGCGTTATCTTTACTAATCAGTTTGGAGCCGAATGCAGGCATATTCGACGTTTTGTTCTTGTAGCAATCAATCGAAAAGTAAACACTTTTTTAGGATAATCTTTGCCCTTCTTTAATCTTTTAGAGGCAAGAATATATAAGTTGAAACATTACTAGGATACTCTTTGGATGTTTTGGAATTATCATGTAAAAGACGATACCTCAACATTTTGCTAGGATATATTTTGCACTTTTTGAACCTGTCAGTGACAAGACTATGTCAAGAATTTACTAGGATACCCCTTTTCATGTTTTATACTTATGATGTAAAAGCGATACCTCAACATTTTTCTAGGATATTTCCTGCACTTTTTATTATTTCAGTGACAAGAGTTTATGTTGTGACTTTACTAGGATATACTTTTTCATGTTTTGAACTGTGAAAGACTTTACCTCAACATTTTGCTAGGGTATATTTTGAACTTTTTAAACCTGTCAGTGACAAGACTTTATGTCGAGACTTTACTAGGATACCCCTTGAACTTTGGTCTTGTCAGTTGCAAGAGGATATGTCAATAATAGGATACTTTTTGCAAGTTTTGAACTTGTCACAACGTTCCAACGGTAGGAAAGTATGGTGAATGTGTGTAAGATTAAGGTAAGAACACACAACTCTCTTTGAGGATAAAAGGAAGATAGCATATTATAATGTGCAGATAGATCTTAACGGAAGTAGATCCACTCTATGTCGTGGCCATAATGAGATGTTTATAATTTACTTTAAAGAATTGACTTTAAAGAAGTAGAAATTTATAACAGTTTCATTGTACAGTCTATTAAAATGCCCAATGCTAAATAGGTTTTGATCTGTTTTTTACAAACAAATTATTTAATGAAAAAATTCCAAGTATTTGGTGAAGCGTTAGCAGCATATGTGTTTCTAGAAAACACGAATTGTTGCAGAAAAACCTCCTACTATACTTCTATTTTTTGAAATAAAGATTTGCTTTTTCTAACAATTTCAACGAAACATCGGTCTAATAAATAATGTAGAAAGACTCTACTTTTAATCTGAGACCTAAATTTCCGAAATCCACAGCTTAGTAACACTGCACTGCCGCGGGTAAAACATGTTGGGATCAGAGATATCTCCCACGTCCTCGCCAATGAATATTACATGCAATATCAAGGATACAGTTAACAAGAAAGCTTGATTACAGCAGTCACGTGTACATGAAGTGAAACGTGTAGGTTGCTAATGTTTGTAAACCTGTTAATACATTGTAAACCTGAGTTAATAAACCTGAAGTTTGTGTGTCAACGTTTGCGGTTTATTCAATTTGTTCATGAAAGTTAGATAAAAGGTATGCAAGACAAACAAACAAACAAACACACACACACACACACAGATACACACACACACACACACACACACACACACTGTAACGGTCTGAAATGTTCCGTGACAATTCAATAAAAAATTGAAATAATCTCAATTTACAAAATATAATTTAACTAAATTTTCCTAGCCATGAATATGGATCATTAAGTGTATAATTCTAAAATAAACTGTAATTGCACAAAAATCATGATTTCAGGAGTGTTTTGTGTGCTACGTAAAAATCAGGGTTCTGCAATATTTTAAATAAACAGTTTTGAGACAAGAAAAAACGGCAAAATCCAAGAGACAAGCAAATCGAGGGGGGAATAGAGACGATAACCGTCGCTGAGCGTTTAGGTGCTCTCTCGTAATTAGGCCACAGACTGGGATGGTCACAGATTCTGTTAAATTGGAAAAATACCAAAATGAATTTCTAGAGCGTAAACGCAAGGCCTCGGAGTGCGGGAATAATGTAGAATGTCTTAAATTATGTCTAGTGAAAACTAGACATCGAAATATGAGATTTGGGCAAGTCTTGATTTCTATACAAATTTAGTAATTAAATAAAATTTGATCTTGAAATACGTTTCAAAGATTCAAAGATTCAAATAAATGCTTTAAATGTGTAAAAATATAAATAATGGCTTTATTTTCTTGAAAAATAAATTAAAATTGAAAATTACAAAATTATTTAGTTATAAAAATGGTTATGTAAAAATGTTCAAATGTTTGCAAATAGAGAAATAGTAAAGCATATGGAAAAAGATAAAAAGAATATTAGGCATATTTATAAAATAAATTCATTCTTTATCTAAGGAAATGCAGTAAAGTTTGTTACAACCAGTAGTTAAATAAACTGGGAAAAATATTTATCAATATTTAACTTGTTGAAAAATATAAATAATTTCTCAACCAGAAATAATTAAACAAAATCAATCACAAATTATGTAGTACTATTTGAATGAGTGATAAATTTGAAAATTAGTTTTAATTAAAATATTTCAATATAACCTATATATATAAATTCAAAAGCTTGTAAATAAATGATTTATGTGGTAGTAGAATTAGTAACAAATTTGGTTTAAATAGTACAATATGTAAATTTATTGAATGCCATCTAACTGCTGGCACAAAATAAGATCATAAATTAAATTTGACATTTTTAATAATTGATATAGACTTAGCCAACCTCTCTGCAATAAATATCAAAGTAATTTTAGTTTATTTAAGGAAAATTTAATTTATGTTTTGTTAGCTAAGGACTTTAAGATAGTACCATTTGAAAGAATATATTAAATTTATTTCAGTTATAAATTTCTTTATTATTAAATTCAGTTTCCAACAACAGTCAAAGGAGTAATTTTTATTGAATTAATCCTGTGTACAAAAATAATAAATTTATTTTTTCCCAACTAGTAAATTATAATAGTAAATTAATAAAATCAATACAATTAGTAAAATCCAGCCTATTAGAGTCAGTCAAGTTTATTTAATAATAAATAGCTAGGAATCACTGTGCAACCTAAAGCTAATCGAGCAACCCATCCAGAGAAATTAATTAAATTAAATTGTAAATTATGAGCTAGCTTAAGGACTAGTTGGTTTTACTTTAAAGCCCAGGAGTTACTCACTGGCAGATTTTACCATATGAAACACTCTTTTAGGAGGATATGGTAAGACTCTATATTGCACGGACCTTACTAAAGCAGGAACATGGCGGAGAGATGTCTTCAAAGCATGGTAAGGCAAATCTATGATGTGATAAATTTGATGTGTTTTCAGCAGACATAAATTAGACCATATGACAGATCACTGACCTTACCATGACTTTAAATACACTTTATAGAAAACGTTTCCAGGGTGTACTTATTAGATGGGATTTTAAATACTTGCTCATGTAACTAGGTGGTAGGTAACTTTCGACAGGTAGCAGGTTGAGGTTGTAAGAGGGGGTGAAGTACCGTTGCAACACACACACAAACACACACACACACAAACACACACACACACACACACACACACACACACACACACACACACACACACACACACACACACACACACATACACACACACACACACACACACAAACTCACACAAACTCACACACATACACAGCAACGGAGCGTCTCTCTCGCGCGAAGCATGCGCACGCGCGCACCCTTTTGTGTCCTAACCCCCATGCTCCATCACTAAGTAAAAATTTGAAACTAGTCGATCCGGCTCGGAGCCAACCCCTGTGCAACCATTGCCAGTCATTGGAGAACCAGCCACTGGACTTTATATAAAAACCTAACTCGCTGAGATTTTACCCTTTTATCCTCTCCCGGGGAAGGAATTCTTATTAAGGCATCTTCGGCTAGATGGTCGTTTGAATTAGGAATGTATAAGAAATTTGTTTAAATAAATATAATCACTCTTTTTGTTACAAGTTAGTTAAACCATTGTTTTTTATTATCTTTAGATTATCTCTACATTACAGCACAGTTTGTAATTTTTTAACAATTTAAACTCTTCTTCATTTCAATAATAAACAATTTCCTTTATTCAAAATAATTTTCTTTCCCCCTTTTGTACCAAAATTAATATTTTACAATACCTTATATTTCCTGTAATCACAAAGAAATAATTTCTAATATATAATTTAAATTTAAAATCAATCCCTTCTTTGTTATTTTTAAGAAACATAAACTTTACGATTTATAGTTTTCTACAATTCGGAACCTCAACTTTTAATACAAAATTTACTTTAATTTAACCGTATAATATTTTTGATAGTCTTAAACTACCTAATTCAAAACAATTTGTAAAAAACAACCATACATTCTAGCATCCCTTATTTTCATATTTGGGATTTGAGACCAAATAAACATATTTGAACACAAAGACTATATCCAACAAACATTATAAAAACTTATATATATATATATATATATATATATATATATATATATATATATATATATATATGATCCCAAAATTCTAAACAAACAATTTGAAGTCAACATGAGAACAAACAGAAATTACCAAATCCGCTCAGAAAATGTACCTATTGAACTAACCATTGAAAAGTTTTAAGCTTTTTTCTAAGTTAAATTTACGCAGAAATCCCACATACTTGATCTTTAAAATTTAATTAGTCATAGACCTCTTTGCTAAAACTCAACATATTTTATAACATCAATTATCTAAAGAAAAAATTAGTGTTTCTTGTCTATCAAAGATGACTCACATTTTTAAAACTTATTAAAATTTTTTAACTAATTTTGAAGTCACCTATTATATGTTATTTACCCTTCTTACATACTTGATGTCTATTCAAAACCATCTTACGTTAAAAGGCCATTTCATTTAGTTTCATTTAATTAAAATCAATATTTGTCAGTCTAATTTTTTATAATAAATAACTTTTTTTTCTAATTTGTTTTTAACTCTGAACTGCAAATTACAGTTTTAATATAAACTTCATTAAATATAAATTTTAATTTCGGAATGTGTTTTTTTTATTTCAAAATATTTCTTTCACCTTTTGCATTTATTTAAAATAATTTTTACTAAGACCTTTCTATTTATTTAGGTAGTGTCCATCATTTTGAGTACTTGACTACGTCATAATGATGTCCCCATCATCTTGTTTCTTAGCAAAGCCACTATGTTAAGTCTTTCACATTTTTGAAAATCTACTAAACTTAAAATTTTAAATTTCCCCAAAAATTGAATTTTATTATTTCTGATCTTTGAGAAATGCCACTCATCCTTGTACAGGACATAAGCGGTTTGAAGATGTCGTCTTGACAGCCTTCTCACTCTCTTGACACGCCATTGCTTGTACCCTTCCGGCGTAGTGTCCTTATGACTCTTCATTGCTATGATGCCTTCTGGACCGAACAAAATCGTTGTTCGTTTTAACGCGTGAATTTCGATATTTAAGTTGTAAAATTTTGGATTTAGTTCTCTGGAAATTCGTCTAAGCACTGTCTCAATTTTTACACTTATTTCACTCTCAATTATATTTCAATTTTAGTTTAAACTTTTTATGATTTCACTCTTTTCAACTCTATTTTAAACAATGAATTTATTTATTTTAAAATTTACCGCTTTAAGAAAATTTACTTTGGTCACTGTTCAATTTCTCCGCTTCTAACTGAATCTGTTTTTAAAATGTCTACTAATTCACTGGATCTTTTTTGTTTGCGGACGCTACGACCTGATGGTAATTTCGTAGAAAACCACTTTTGGGAAGTATCCCTTCCAAAAGGGTTTATGAA
>JBAIZL010000002.1:276080654-276083154 GCA_036971475.1 Prosapia bicincta | reverse complement strand
TAATTTGTTACCACAAGACATTTTTTTTAATATTTTGACAGTTGGTTGATTTGAGATTTATTGGTTACGTTTATAGAAATATTTCTGTTATTATCGTAATATGCATTTTAAATACTCTTTTTTACAATTTAAGATTACTATCACCCCTTCTGGGACCAAAACGTAATTATTATAAGCCAATTTTAATATATTGATATCTTATAATATTTTCCTATGTATTTCAGGTGTAAAACCAAAAATATCAATTGACCACTATACAAAAAATATTTTAAATATCTTTCAAAATTACTAAAATTGAATTTCTCATTGGTAAATAAATTGGTTGTAATACATGTACTGGTAAATACATTTCTGTAATTACCCCTGTAGTGTTTTAAATGTTTGGAAATTGTTTGTAAAATGGTGCACAATGACACCTTTCTTTTCTTTGTGGTTCTGAGTCATGCAAGAGTAGTTTGAGTTTGCAATCATACTTACATATATACATACATACAAACACACACGCATAACAAAATAGATATGTACATATATACATACACAAAACATACACACATACAGCATACATATATAAATACTTACGTATATACATACATATATACATACGTATACACAACCATAGATACACACACACACACGCGCACACAGACACACACACACACACTGCGACACTCTACCCACCCAGCGCATGAAGACAGCCGACACAGGTAGGATTAGAAACAAGCAGATCTGACACGAGCCAGAACCTGTACCCCTGCTTGCCAATATCTGCAATATCTGCCCGAGAACCAGTCACTGGACCTATTTGAAAAACCTAACTTACTCAACCTATTGAGTCACTATATCTCGAGGAATATTTTATTTAAAAGCATCACACAGCTTAATTTACCAGATTTAGTGAAAAATAAATTTAACTCTTAGTTGTAAGTTAGTAAAAAACAACGGTTTTTATTTATATAAGATAATAGCTAGTCCAGGAATTTTAGTTCCTATTTAATGTTATATTAAAAAACATCATTTTAAAGTTAAAAATTTAAATTTGATATTCCTAAACTACTGAAACAATTTACCAATCATTATAATATTCAACTTAAATTATTTCCTAACCTATAACATATATAACAATTCAATAATCCAAACTGTAACGATTTATCACTTTCAAATTATATATTAACCACATAAAATTATTTATGTTATTTAATACATATATATAAATATATATATATATATATATATATATATATATATATATATATATATATATTTATATACATTTATATATGTATGTATGTATGTATATGTACATAATTAAAATTTGCAAATCATTATATTAATAATAAGCACCAATTTCCAAATATTTAAAATATGAAACTTGTAAAAAAAATTAATAAAGGATTAGGAATGAATAAATATGAACCATTCGGAATATATAAACACAGTAATAATAACAAATTAATAAAAGCACAAATACAAATACATTCTAAATTGTGTACTATATTCAATGTCTATAATGTTACAGCAACAAAATAAACATAGCATTTTGTATATATTTAGCAACAACTCTATTTGTAATTCAACATATGTTTTAGGCCTATATCTTGCATTATTGTAATTTTCATTCCTGATGATGTTGGTACTGTTTACCAATGAAAAGCTTTGAATATAAATTAATAAATATTCTTGTATTTAAATAACCTATGCGGTTATATATATATATACACACACATAGTAGCTTTAATATATATTAAAGATATACGATAATGAACAAAAGATTGTTTTAAATACTTTTTTGTGTTGTGGTACTTTTCTCTCTTACGTGGTACTATTTATCTTTACTATTGCATTCAATGTTATATTCTAAATAATTATTCATAGATATTATCTATTTCAAATTTTTAATCGAATCTCCTAATTACTTTTAAAACATTGAATTGAAATTTATTTTTAAAAAAATATTTTTAATTTATATTTTAATAACTTACATTTAACTTAAAAATATTTTTAAGCAATCCCAAATTATTTCACCTTGTGAAATTACCAACGATAATTTAATTTACTTTATATCATTGAATTTATTTATTTCCTTCAAAAGCAAGTTTTTGTGATTATATACCCAAGTCCATTTTTATAGGTATATTTTTTCAAATATAATTCACTAAATTAATATCTATTAATTATTTTCTGTCATATAAACACCACACATAAACAAAACTTTTATATTCAAGGGACATGAACTATTAACATTTTCAACACTAACAGACTTATACAGCTAAACATGTTCATGTATATGTTAATGTAAATCACATACTTAATGTCCTTCTATCTTTAAACAGAAAACATTTACAGTATTGATAAATATGGATGAGTACTTCATAGATTAACACTTACGTGTTAAAAGGATTTGCAACTTTAGCGCTTGGATTATGGTTTCAATTTAAGTGCCATCCTGTGTGGTCACGATTACACATGCAGACAGTAAAGTTCGTTTTAATTATACATTTAG
>JBAIZL010000002.1:276043154-276078154 GCA_036971475.1 Prosapia bicincta | reverse complement strand
CAGTTCCGACGTTTCGCTAGAATCTCATCCAGCATTGACGAGGTGAACCCAACAACAGTAGAAGAGCGAGTCAATATATATATATATGTATGAAGTTTGTTTTTACATCAAATACGTTTTTGTTATACAGCAATATTCTGTTTATGTATCTAATTCTTGATGTATATCCTCGATATATATCTATTACGTCCTATTTATATACGTGATAGTTATGTGATATCCTAAACAAAATTTTATATCAATTATAAATATATTTGTATCCACTTATATAGTTATTACTTAGTATCTATATATTTATAACCTGGTTAAATATCTCGTTCTTGTTATATACCTATAACGTCCAGGTTATATGGTTATTACATCCATAAGCATTACGTATTGAGTTACAAACTGTAACTTTGATATTGGTTAATGTTTTATTATTTTATTATAAGTACGTATAATAACGAAGTACGTGTGTGTCATTAACTTGGCAACTTTAAGGATGTTATTTGGCGTTATACAAGAACGTTTACGCAAATAACGAAACAATATCAAAAGGGTGGTCTAAATCTGTTTAATTGTTGAACAAGTGATCCCTTAAAAGTTTCTTAAAACTAATCTCTGAAGATTTTACAAATTATGTGAAGAATAAAAACATTCTATTTAGTTAGGATGTTCAATAAAAAAACTATAATTTCCTGATATATTGTAGTTATATTTCAAATCCGTAACCTTATAATTCGTTATTTATTATTTATTAGGTTCATTGTAGCTAGTTTTCTGGAAATTTATTTCCCGGTTTTAATTGTGTAATAAAGTTTTATTAGTTTGCTAAAGAACAATGCATTTAGTTAAGAGTTTTAATTCATATTTTTTTAATAACTATATTGACTTCTTATTCAGTAAGCTCTTTTCATTTCATTTTATTTATTTCTACTATACTTTGCTAACTTTTTTCAATTTTAGTTCACTACTACTTAAATACTTTATTGTTTTTCTTTTGATGTTTCTATTTCAATATAACTTATGAAGAAGATTTCATATTATGATCTATCGTCTTTCATTGTTCTCTGAACTATCTTTTGTATTGTTTAATATTACTTCAGTCTGTACCAAAGTTCTCTTCAGACAATAGCTTATTCCATGACATGATTTGAGCTATCTATTTCCCTTACCCTTAGGGTTCCATTTGATCTCAAATCCTTGCTTAATTTTCTGATGTGAATATAATAAATTTACTTATTCCTAGTTCGTGAAACCACAATCAACCTTCATTAGTCTTCCTATGTTCTCCATATTTATTTTAACAGTTACGCAAAAATTCCATCTTTTATTGAATAATTCTTGCGATTGAATTTTAGATCATAGCTATGGGTAGTTTCATTCAAGAGCCGGGTTCTAAATTAAATTATATTATTTATTCTTTTTGCTTTCCAGGGATATATCTCAAAAGGCTTCACTCTCCAAGCTACACACTCCATGTTTGCATTCCTGAATTGATAACAATATCTTGTAGAAAGTTTATTTAATCTGTACTGATCCCTGTAACCTGTACTGAACACGGCGTAATCAGAACATATCTTATTACTAAGGTCATATTTGCTTTATTAAAAATGCCAACGGTTATTTAACATAGAACTTTAAAAGGAATGGACAGCAAATTTTTACTTGCTGCAAATGGGTGCTTCTAAATGCTCAAAATATTTATACATAAGGTTTTGCAATCCTCTTATATCACACTAATGATGTTACACTTGTGAAATATGAATTACAACTCGTATAAATTCAACGCAAACCACTGATAAACCTCTTGAGAGATTGTTGTCATTGATCTATATTTTCCAGGAGGAAATAGATAACGCACAATCAGGCGACAAAATTAATAACCTTAAGATGACTCCATTTCGGCAACAGCTGTTTCCAATTTAATTTATTTCTTAGGTTATATCTGAACAAAATGAAGAAGGAACTTGATAAATAATACAATTTGCAACATTTTAATAAATGTTTTTTTTTAACTTTGTAGTTAACACAACCATTGGTTTCAAATGTATGTCTGAAATTATAATACAAAACCTTATCATTTATTGATTTTGTATTGATAAATAATTAGAATTATAAATCATGCTTCTGTAGTATTTTTTCCTGTGTATTTACTAATCATGTTAAATCAATATGATATTATTATTGTTATTTTTCCAAAATCAAATATATTATTATTTTACATATTTTTGTAATATTATATACATAATAACCTTCTCGTGACGAAACTCTAAAATAAAAATTATGTTTTGAGTGTTGTGTTGAAATGTCTTTGAGAAATGAATTTGGTGATTAAAATGCCACAATTCCTAAGGTAAAGAGAAATGACTAAGTAATATGTCGTGCGGGAAATAAGTGAATTACTGCTACTGTAAACCTAGCGGTAGATACATTGTGTAAATAAATTAATGAACAGAAATAAACAATGGTGAATATGTTCTCCCCTTAAGATAGAAACTTGTATTAGTTAAACAAAAAATTAGATATAGGTAAATGTAAGACCAAAATTAAAGTCTTGAAGTAAGTACCTATATTATTATTCCTTGGATATGAAGAATATGTGACCTGGTATATATATAAAGAACCAAGTCAAAATACAAATACGAGAATTATAATTGAATTTACAATTCAAAGCTTTTCGTTGGCTAACAGTAGGCTACCAACATCATCAGGAATATTAAACAATTAAAATTAACATATGTGCAAATTAGATCAAATAAATATGTCAAATCCATTACAATGTTGTTAAACTTTTATTTTACATTACAAACACTGAATATATTATCAAATTTAGATTTTACTTGTATTTGTTCATTTATTAACTCATTATTAGTATTATATTTATGTATTTCTAAAGCTTCATAAATATTCTTTCTCAAGCCTTTGTTAATTTCTTTTACAAGTATCATATTATCTATATTAGGAAATATGTGATTATTACTAATACAATGACTAGCAAAATTTGATTTATAAATTTCTGTGTTTTATTATGCATTATAATGCTCTTTATATCTATCTTAGGGTTTTTTCTTAGTTTGTCCTATATAAAGTTTATTACAATAATCACATTCTAATTTATATACACCGTTTTATTCATGCATATTAATAATATTATTATTATTCATTATATTTAATAATTTATTATTAGTATTATATGCGAATTTTATGTTGCTACCTTTAAGCAATTTTGTGATATTTTTTATTTCATTACCAGAAAATGTAAATGAAGTCCATATGATATTTTCATAATGATTTTTGTAAATTAGAATTATTATTTTGTTTCTTTAAAATATTATAATTAGGTTTATCAACAGTTTTCTTTTTATAGCCATTCTCAATTGCAATTTGATAGATAACGTTTTTCTCTCTTATTTAGTTTTCATTATTCATAGGTATTTTATGTAATCTATATAATAAATTGTATAATGCAGCCATTTTTTGATTATACGGATGGTCAGAATTATTAGGTATAATTTGGTTAGTTTGTGTCGGTTTACGATATATGTTAAATTCAAATTCGTTATTATGTCTTATAATTATTATTAACTATTATTAATCATTTTGACTAAGGTCTTTATTAATACACAAGAATACATATTGCGATATATATATATATATATATATATATATATATATACATATATATATATATATATATATATATATACATATATATATGTATATATATATATATATATATATATATATATATATATATATATATGTATATATAAACATAGGTTATTTAAATGCAAGACTATTTTTTAATTTAAGAATATAAATTAATAAATATTCTTGTATTTCAATAACCTATGTTTTTTTAGATTACTAAATAAGAAAACACACACACACACACATAAATAAATAAATAAATAAATATATATATATGTATATATATATATATATATATATATATATATATATGTACAAATATATTTAAATTTAATAATGAAATATAATTTCTTGTGTAATAATAAAAATGCAAGAAAATATAAAATCAATAACTTATTATAGAATTTATGTCATGATTATTAATTAATATTATGTATACAAATAATAATATACATACAAACATCACACACAAATCTGTAACGTCTTATTATGTGTCAAAATAAAATTTTCTACTTCTGTCCTACATAATACTAGTTTAAACCAATGCTATTACATTTTATATATTTAATAATATTGTTTACTGTATTTGACAAATAGTAGGCCTATGCATATTTAACGATAGTTCGTTAAACATTTGAGTAAAATACTTTTCTTACAGAAGATTTTCGAAATAATGTTATGCTAAAAATGTAAAAGGACTCTAATTTAGAAATAAATTATTCCGACACGTGTCAACTAAGAAAGCTGTATTAATGTTAGGTAAGTCAGAAAAAATTACTCAAATGTATACAAATACTCGTACTCCCAACAGAAGTGAAGATGAGTACAGTAAGGTAATTCTGTAAATTGAAAATATGAATACATTAAAATAATTATATAATGAAGATATTATATATTTTGCATGTCATTTTTTAAAATTTGTACAACTCCCGTAAACTAAATGTTTCAGTAAAGTGCATGTGATAAAATAGAAAAATTGACAGTACTGCAAAATATAAAGTGTGATTTTGTGCAAGAAGTATTACAATAATGTGACTAAAAAAATCATCAGTTGTAAAATGAGCGTCCCCACAACGAGTCATACGGTTTGTGTGAATTGTACTCTGGGCTGGATAAATACTACGGCTCCTTCTGTGACAAAAAATAGTTCCAACGCGAACGGAATAAATGATGCCATTGTGCCGTTGTATGTAGTGATATTTCTGCTGTCTGTTGTTGGGAACTCAATGGTGATAGTGACGCTGATACAGAACAAAAGAATGCGCACTGTTACCAATGTGTATCTCCTAAACCTGGTGAGTATGATTTTACTATCCCTTTTCTTAAGTTGCGTTGCTTTAAATTTGATGAATTATAATTATTTGATTTTTAATTATATTTTTCAATAGTTATGATCTTGGATAAGACATAAGTTTTACAAAAATTGTTGGTTCCTCTGAATACTTATGTATTATATACGTTAAACTACTAGAAGTAAAACTATAAAAAACCTCACCTAACGAGAGCGTTAAGGGGACATATAATATTTGAGGAGGAAATTAGGTTACAAATATATATATGTTTTCAAGAAATTAAATATTTTAATATTTTTTGTGCTAGGCCTAATTTTTACCAATATTGACACAGCTATTTCAAGCTGTGATCGCTTAAATTACGTGATCATAACAGCTGCAAATTACTCTTTTACATTGTTCAACAAGAACTAAATTTTAAATAATAAAGCCGAATTGTACAGTTATCTACAGGTCACAGGTGTTTTAAGAATTTTATGGGAATAATGGAATTTACTTCGTAAGATTCCCGAAAGCAAAACAAGGTGAAGTAGAAATAACACATTTTTAAACTAAACAAAGAGGTTATAAGGTGAATAATTTAATTTGTCACGAGAAATAATAGTTAAAGTCAAAAAAAATATCGTAAATAACGATAATGAATGAATTATATTTATATTCAACAATTGTTATAATGAAAAAAGTTAGTCTAATTTTTAAGGTGACGAAGTCTACAAACATTTTAATAACAAGTTCAATTCAATTCGTTAAATTAATTTTTCTATTCATAGAACTATAGGAAAATTTTGATTTACATGTAAAAATGCGTGTTCACTAATTTCATATCTTTTAAGTCAGAAAATCTCACAGTTTCACTGGTAAAGCTTCTTCATTTCTGTGTACAATCTGAAACTTGTGTTTGTTTTATTATAAAGAACTTATCTCCGTTGCGATTCGTGTGCTTCTTGGCATTTAATTAAGCTTGTCACTCATATGTTGTAAACTGTTCCACCACTAACTTGAACATTCTAAGTATTTCGACTGTAACACGTCGTTCTTCAGGGAAGAAGTTAGAACCTAAACTTTATGACCAGAACGGTTTCGCCCATCTTTTAGACAGAAATATTTTATAGGTTTTTCACCTTTATTAAATACAAGACGGTATGGTAAAATTTGTTCAATTAACATGGAAACCCTACGTGTTATCATTAAATGAAATTTTTACGTTTAAAATACAACATTTTTAACTATAGACTGATCAAATCTCATCCAGTACTACTAACCTAAATTTCTAAAAAACTAACTTTAACTCTATTTTCTGTACTAAATTTGTATAAAGCAAATTCTACATCCTACAATTTAGATGGGTAAAATATAATAATATATAAAATCTATGTAAAAATGAGATATATTTAGGGAGTTTATAGGATGATATAGAAATGAGGTTTAGGGGATTTATTCGGTATATATTTTTAAATATTTGAAAAAAAGGCTTTGAGTACAACTGCATAAATTATATATGTGGGTTAGTTTTAAATTAAATAAAAGATATTGGTTTTAATCAATTCTTTTTCTAACTATTTACATTTTCCCATTGTAGAGTTAATGTCAGAACTTATATTTGTAATTGCTACTCTTAACTTCTTACATTTACTCTAGTCGTTGTCATTCACTTAAACTAGCCCATTGGTCTCCAATCAACATGATCTGCATGTCACCACTTCTAACTAGTCGTTCGCTCTCTCATCAACATGATTTGCGTTGTAACCACTTCTGACTAGTCGTTCGCTCTCTTATCAACATGATTTGCATTGTAACCACTTCTGACTAGTCGTTCGCTCTCCCATCAACATGATTTGCATTTTAACTACTTCTGACTATTTGTTCGCTCTTCAATCAGCATGATCTGCATTATCACCACTTCTGACTAGTCGTTTTCTCCCCAAACAGCACGGTTTCCATTGTAATCACTTTAGTCTAGTCGTTCTCTCCCCAAACAGCACGGTTTGCATTGTAACCACTTCTGACTAGTCGTTCGCTCTCCACTCAACATGATATGCATTGTAATCACTTCTGACTAGTCGTTCTCTCCCCAAACAGCACGGTTTGCATTGTAACCACTTCTGACTAGTCGTTCTCTCCCCAAACAGCACGGTTTATATTGTAACCACTTCTGACTAGTCGTTCTCTCTCTCAATACAGCACTGTTTGCATTGTAACCACTTCTGACTAGTCGTTCTCTCCCCAAACAGCACGGTTTGCATTGTAACAACTTCTAACTAGTCGTTCTCTCCCAATACAGCACGGTTTGTATTGTAACCACTTCTGACAAGTCGTTCTCTCCCCAAACAGCACGGTTTGCATTGTAACCACTTCTGACTAGTCGTTCTCTCCCCAAACAGCACGGTTTGCATTGAAACCACTTCTAACTAGTCTTTCTCTCCCCAAACAGCACGGTTTGCATTGAAACCACTTCTGACTAGTCGTTCTCTCCCCAAACAGCACGGTTTGCATTGAAACCACTTCTAACTAGTCGTTCTCTCCCCAAACAGCACTGTTTATATTGTAACCACTTTTAACTAGTCGTTCGCTCTCCTATCAACAAGGTCTTCATGTAACCTTTTCTCAAAATAAATTCCTCCCAAGCTTTATATAGGTACCCCTTATAAACAGGAGATTTTTGTTTGTGTGAGGGAGAGGAGTATAGTGTCTTATAATGAGCTATGTTTAGTAGACTCTATGACCACTAAGACTAGCTGTGCATTATATGTAAAAATAGAACATTCTTTGCAATGTTTTATGGACCCTTTAATTACCTTCCACCTATGGCCTTATAAACTAGGTGGAAAGTGTATTCAACTTCAGGATTTCACTTAATTTGGATTAAGGATTTTACTTCAGGATTTTCACAGGATCTCAACTTTGATTTCAGGATATATTTTTTTATTACGATATTAATACAAGCGTACATAAATTTTTTGATCGATTATAAAACTCCCGACTCTTCTTGCTGTCGAAAATGTCTTGCATTCGACAATGGTGTTACTTAAGTCTTCTCTGTTAAATATCAATTATATTATTTTGAAATATTTTTTTACAGGATGTCTACAGTTTTTCTTTACAGAATATAGTGTAGTATTAACATGGGTAATTTTCTTCATCAAGATATTCAAACAATACTTTTGAATTTTACTAAAATTTTTTTAAAATAAAATAAATATAAATATTATAAATATATAGAAGTTAAATTATTATACTTCTCTCTCTTTAAAAACGATTTTGGGCTACTACTACATTTCTAATTAAATCATTATAAGTAAACGGTTTTATTCATTTAATAAATTAAAAATTCCTGGTTTGCCAAATATTTAACTGCAAGATAATAATTACCAAACACAACCGTTGAAATTATAATTTAAAGTACAAAAAGCAACGATGAATCAAACATTACTACGATGTAAGACAGGAAACGTTTATTTTGCCTCAATAACAGTTGTGAAGAAAATAAGTCACCACAACAGTTATTATATAGGAATCTATAACGCAATGATATACAAACAGAAATTGGAATGACTAACCGAACATATTGAAATTTATTTGCTTCGCCTTAGGATTAAATTCGTTGGTATTTCAAATACGGTGTTCAGAAATGAGACACTTCAGAACTCTGTGTAGTAGCCAACCCATACGAACGATTACCGTTAATACTTGCGCAGTAGGTTGTCATATGAAGTTCCAGGAGTTGCTGGTAGTTTGCAGCACCAACTAAGTAAAAGTCGGAGTGGTTGCATTTTTCCCTGGGTCTCCAAGCGAGAATTGTACAGTGAAAATTCATAACATTTAAAATTACACTTTAAATTGAAAAAAACTGCTTTCTGGGATAACTGTAGTTTACAACATTAAAATATTCATTTCAAAATAATTTGATTTCGTATTTCACTTTTTATGTTCATTAATAATTATATTTGAGAGTTTCTTTTAAATTTAGCTTCTATAAATTTTACATGAAATAAAAATGTAAATTTTCATCGTCAAAGTGGTAAATATTTACTACCAAAAATATTTTTTTCGAACCTCTGCATTTTATAATATGTTCATCTCATGTAATTTGCCATTATGATTCTTCTACTTTATAGTTGTATTCAAAACTTATCACCTTTGTGAGAAAACGTAATGCACTTTAAAACTATCGAGACTTTCAATTCTCTTTTTCGACAAAATATTAGTTACTTGTGTATTATTATACTCGACTGTGACAATAGATTCTGAACCACCTTGTCCTTTTGACATCTTGTAACTCAAGTAACATTAACACTTTTAGTAGTTACTATACTAGTAGTTAGTAGTTAGTAATAACTATAACTATGTTATTGGTTTAGCAAAAGTGTTTATAAATTAAAACGCAACAGGTGACCTGTTTAACTTGGAAATTAAGCAGCTACTACGAGTATAAGGGGCTTGCACGTAGTATAGAGTCGACGAAGAGCTTATAGTAAATTTATTACAGCCCAATATGTTTCGCAAACGTTTTTAAAATTAAATAGAGCATTACACACAAACTAGTAATATAGAAAAACAATTTTGGAAGTCCCTTCCTATTGTCGAAAAAGACAAATTGTATTATTTTATTTACTTTTTATTTTATAATTACAAATATTATAAGTAGTCTGTATATGTACATATGAGAGAATCACAAATTATGTGGGAAAACAGAAAACGAATTTCATTACAATTTTCTATTTTGCTTTGCACAGCGTATATGGTGTTGGACTATAGTTTTTTGTTTGTTAGTATTTCATTCTTTCTATTTTATCGTTTCTAATTTATAAAGCTGATTGTGGTTTATAACTTCTCATTATATCCACCTTCTGTGATGCTTCATTATTACAAGGAGCCTTTCTCTTATAATTTCATTTACATCTTTAAGTAATTGATTTCTAGCTATGGGAAAGCAATGAAAAAGTGCTGAATTTTAAATATATAAATCCTTAGTTCACGTCCGCCGGTACATCAAGCTTTTCAAATTTAAATTATTGTATGAATATCTGAAAAAAAATGTATTACTATCAATGGACATCAACTATAAATAAAAAAAATAAAATAAGTTAAAATTTTAAAAGCGTATTTTACTAACCGTTGAAAATTTGTAAGAGATATAGATAAGGAGAGTGTAAGAATAAAAAGAATTGAAAACCACTAGAATCAATTCAACTGTAACCACATATACTGTAATTACTTAGTTTTATCCTAAAGGTTCATCAGATACGTTCTCATTATTTGTAACGAACACATTCTTTAAGGTTATTAGGACATCTGATTAGATATATCTCCTGATAGATCTAATAACAATCCTAATAGGTTTAATCAGATGTCAAGATAAACAGTAACTATTGTCTGTTAGTCGATGGCGAAGACAAAGTAGTTGCAGCCACATGACTGATATTAGTCATAGGCTTATATATAGGCCTATACTAAAATATATAAATTTCACAAGGAAACTGAATTTAAGATAAACGTCAATGACAAGATCCCCTTCGAATTAAAATACTACTGATACAAAATAATTATAACGCACAAAACATTTGGTATTTTCCATTACTTACTTTTTACCTAATCTTCATATCGAACTATAATTTCTATAATTACTATTTATTAGGAATATACTGTGGTTGAATTTAATAATAAATACACAAAAACCTCTTAACCACAAACTGTCTTTATTTTACCCTTATGTACATTTCAGTTACAAAGTAACCATCCTCAGAGGGATAACATACAAAGACTGATTAACGCTAGAAAAATACCTTATTTATAATCTTCAGTACTAGTCACTCCCACTCCGACCGCCGCGGCCCAACCTGTTAAACAAGGCGTAGCCACGCCCATCGAGTGAAAGCAAGATATCTTACGTCAACTTACTAAAATATAAATTAAAAATACAATAAATACATAATTAAAATTGTTTTTTTTGAAATTATAACCAACACAAAATTTAATATAAAAATCATAATCCTATTTAACAAATGAATATAAAATTGAATGAGGAATAGGACCTCTATCAGAATTTAATAAATTCTCAGGTTTATGTTTACTAATTTTTAAACTTTCGAAACTATTTAACAACTTATTAGTTCTAACATTCTTGATTAACTTGACATTATTAACATCTAGATTGTGATTGGTCTCTAAAATATGGGCAGCAATACTAGACTTATCAGATCTTTGGTATTTAATATCTCTAATATGTTCCTTAAATCTAGTTATTACTTTTCGTCTTGTCTGCTCAATATACATTTTATCACAATCCTTACAATTAACTTGGTAAATCCCTGATTTATCAAGTGTTTCTACTTTATCCTTTGCATTACCTAATAAATTTTTAAGGCTATTATGATTTTTATACGCAACTCTCAATTTAACATTCTTAGAAATTCCCTCCAGCCCTTTGGTTAAAACTTTGTCAAAAGGTAAACTAATAAAACGGCTTTCTTCTTTAGTTTCCAAAGATAATGTTGTTAATTTCTTCCGAAAAATCCTAATCTTTTGCTTCCTAAGGATATTATCAATTTTTTTACGTTCTTAACCATTAAATTCTGCTGTACTTTTAATATGTTCTAATTCAATATCAAAACGTATTTTACTCAAAGGAATATTAATCAACCTATTAACTAAAGAATTGAAAGCTGCAAATTTGTGTTGGTTACAATGGTTAGATTCGTTTGGAATAAATCTACCATTGGATGTTGGCTTTCTATATATATCAAAAACTATTTTATCTCTATTTCTAATACAATAAACATCATGAAACGGTAAACGTTTATCTTTTTCAATTTCATGAGTAAATCTAATATTAGGATGTTGATCATTGATGATCTTTAGAAATGGATCTATTTGAAATTCTTTAATATTAAATATAGCGAAAATATCATCAACGTATCTTATTCAGACACGAGGAAAATATTTAAGTTTCTTTTTCAATCCTAATTCAAAATGACTCATAAAGATTTCTGCTAAAAAAGATGATAGGCTGTTCCCCATTGTTGTACCATCTTTTTGTTTATAAAAGTTATAAATTGAAAATAATTATTATACATACAACAATTAGTTAATTTTACAAACTGGTCAACTCTTTCAATATCGACATCATTCTCAATTAAAAACTCTTTTAACAAATTTAAAGTTTCCGTTACCGGAATACTTGGAAACAGAGAACAAACATCAAAAGAAACTAAAATTTCTTCATCTGTTAATCTAATATTCTTAACCTTCTCTACAAAGTCAAGTGTATACTTAACCGAAAATGATGCCAACTTACATTTAAAAAAACTGAATTCTTTAACTAACCATTTAGATAACATATAGGTTTGCGAATCAATTCCCGACACAATTGGCCTCACGCCATCGCCTACTTTATGTATTTTTGGGAGACAGTACAACCTAGGTAAAACAGGATTAGAAACATGAAATTTAAAGACATCTTTCTTTGAAATGACTAAATTACTTTCCTTAATAACGTTTACTGTTTCTTTAACAAATTTATTTAACGGATTTTTTGACAATTTATCATAAGGTCCCGTTTCTAACACATTGTTAACTCTATTAATATAATCTTCTTTTTTCAAAACAACAACAGTGTTACTCTTGTCAGCTTTAAGGTAATAACAATCTTTTCCTTTTAACTTATTTATTAAACTTAACTCGTGGTTGAATCCAGTAGACATCTTCTTTCTTCTTAGAACCTCCAAATTTTCTTCAATTTTGATTTTACAAGCCTTCCTAACATAGTTCTTGCTAGTTTCATTTAATGAGGATATACCACTTTCAACGTGTGCCACTAATTCTTCTAAGTTATTTTTGATATTATTAGAAACGGAAAACTTTAACCCTTTACCTAACATGCACAACTCCTTCTGGGAGAAAGCGATATCAGTTTCGTTTTTAATTAACTTAGAATTCTGATCATCGGTAGTACAACCTTTATAACCAACTGACACCTTTTTGGTTAAATCACTAAATTTACTATCTAATGTCCTAACCTTGTTCTCAAGTATGTTCATTTACAATATAAACTTTTCTGCTAAATTCATCCCAATCATTATAATTTTCTTTTCCTAATTTCAAATGTAAATCATACAACTCCAGTTCTGTATTACTTAATTTGCCATACAAAAATTTAATCTCCAAATCTAACCATTTCTTTTTGGCAAATAATAAAACTTTATCAGTTCTAGAATTCTTCAATGTAATATTAATTTCGGAAATAAATTTCGGAAACACACTAAACTTTCTACATTTTTTAAGAAATTTAATGTCGTCTAACAAAAAGTTGACTCTCAAATTCAACTTTTGGAATCTATTATATTCCTGAGACCGAGAAGCCATACTGGTACTATTTATTAGGAATATACTGTGGTTGAATTTAATAATAAATACACAAAAACCTCTTAACCACAAACTTCCGTGGTTAGAAGAAAGCCGATTTATTAGTTTACCTTTTAAAAAAGTTTTAACCATAGGGTTGGAGGGAATTTTTAAGAATGTTAAATTGAGAGTTGCGTATAAAAATCATAATAGCCTTAGAAAGTTATTCGGTAATGCAAAAGATAAAGTAGAAACATTTGATAAATCAGGGAATTACCAAGTTAATTGTAAGGATTGTGATAAAATGTATATTGGGCAGACAAGACGAAAAGTAATAACTAGATTTAAGGAACATATTAGGGATATTAAATACCAAAGATCTGATAAGTCTAGTATTGCTGCCCATATTTTAGAGACCAATCACAATCAGATGTTAATAATGTCAAGTTAATCAAGAATGTTAGAACTAATAAGTTGTTATATAGTTTCGAAAGTTTAAAAATTAGTAAACATAAACCTGAGAATTTATTAAATTCTGATAGAGGTCCTATTCCTCATTCAATTTTATATTCATTTGTTAAATAGGATTATGATTTTTATATTAAATTTTGTGTTGGTTATAATTTCAAAAAAACAATTTTAATTATGTATTTATTGTATTTTTAATTTGTATTTTAGTAAGTTGACGTAAGATATCTTCCTTTCACTCGATGGGCGTGGCTACGGCTTGTTTAACAGGTGGGGCCGCGGCGGTCGGAGTGGGAGTGACTAGTTCTGTAGATTATAAATAAGGTATTTTTCTAGCGTTAATCAGTCTTTGTATGTTATCCCTCTGAGGATGGTTACTTTGTAACTAAAATGTGCATACGGGTAAAATAAAGAAAGTTTGTGGTTAAGAGGTTTTTGTGTATTTATTATTAATGTCTATAATATTTATATTTTTCTTAGGAAATTAGTGTACATACGAACATAAACATTGCCACTAACAATTTTAGTTGCCTGTAACGGTTTATAATTACATTAAAATTAGTTAATATTCTATGCTTATTCTCAAGGAATTATTAGTTCTATTTCACTATACGTTGTATAATGAATGAAAAATGTACCTACTGTTTAATTATTTTTAAACATTTGAGCTATTGGAAGGCCTGATGTTTATCACCTTATTTTATGCATATGTCCTAAACGTAAGATTTAAAATATATTTTGATGTTAATAGATTCAAACAATTTTACTGACTATTTTATTTGTTTAATAGGGTTAAAACAAATTAAATGCTTAACAAAGTTTCTTAAAAAAAAAACTTAACCTACATGTACGTTTATTCTACTTAATCACAATCTCCTGTCTTAAAACATTAGATTAATTGAATTGTTTTAATCAAATATATTGATAAAGATGTATATAGTGTATTGCGTCTTAGATAATATTTTAAATTAACTTTTTTTCAAAACATTAAAAATCCAGTTGTGTACATCTTTATACAATGAAAAACATAAATGTGTTTTCTCTAGATGTATTATTATTATATACATTGCATCATTGTTTGACGATAACTGTAAATTATAGATTTACACCGAAATTATTATACGCTGAAGTAAACATAAAGGATTCCATAAAATAAAATTTGCAATGAAACAAAATATATTTTTCTCATTTTATTTTACTCAAATTAAAATTTAAATCAAATGCAGTAAAGAGGTCTGATTTAAATTGCGTTTCCCCCCTAACCGATGTTAATTGTCCCCTCGAGAACCGTGTTATTTATGATATCTTACCCCATCCATAACGCTTCTGTGTATCGTAAAAAAAAAACATTTTCTATTCAAGGCAAGATGATATTATTTTCATTTTGTAACAATATTGTTATTAAAATATATCTCGAATTGCGTATTTTTATTGCAATTTTAGAGTGTTTTACATAAAAAATTATAAATTACTACGGTATTGAACCAATTTTTCACACATTATTACGTGCAGTTTTTTTATTTATCATTTATTTAACATTACATCCGAAATAAATGTTTATTAAACTAAAAAAATCTGCCATAGTTTTCCATTTAAAAAAAAAAATAAAAATAATTTTTTAAACTTTTGTTTTTTCTAAACCTTAACTACTTAACTAAGTGAATACGTAATAGCTTACTTGCTGACGCGTTTCAAAACGATCGTTCCTTTTACGAAGTTAACCTTCTACTCAAATACTTTTGTTTTGCGTTTGAACTATTTTCGTGGTTGCAGGTTGATGGCTGGCGAGAAGTAACTATCACTGAGAGATAAGTGAAATAAGGAAGAATTTAATACACACAAAACAAATCTTAAACCAAAGGAGTATGACCTCAAATATCTTTAAATTTCCTAAATGTCGAAATATTTTAAAAGAATTGTAATATTTGTATTTTGTTTCAATGAAACGTACAAAAAAGTAAGTAAATATATAAATACCAGCACACAAACTCATAAATGAATATAATTTAGTGTCATATGCGTTTCAAATACTTACGTCAACATCACCAGGGACTCTACTACTAATTTACAACTCCAACCGTGAGTTCGTGTGCAGTTATTTATCTATAACATTAACTCACAAGCCGGCTCAATAATTACTTAAAAGAGTATGTGTTTATTGATAGCTTTCAGCATTCTTCAATTTGCCCTATAAGATATTTAAGAAGGAATTTTGATTTGTTTGTAATTGCAATATATATATATATATATATATATATATATATATATATATATATATACATATATATACATATATTTCCCATTAAATACAAAAGTAATTTAAAGTTGTTATTATTATTATTTAATGCGTGATTCAAATTTTGTTTCCTTGCGAAATATGAATTTAGTTCATACTCGGCACGTACGTCTCATTATCATCTGAATATTTCGTGTTAAATGTGAATACATTTGAAAACTTGTGAACTTTCCCTCTCTTCCTACATTCTCTTTCTTTCTGCTTTTTTTATCTTGCTACATTATTTATACTATTGTCACATCAGTCCTTAGAAACGGAAGTTATAATAAGGTTAGTGAATAGAGTCTAAAAAATATCTATTGAATAACATAGAAATATTGATAAATTATTATTTTTTTTTTAGGCCTGGTTATTACACGCGAGTACTTTACATTACTTTATCTCCATAGTTGTTACCTACATATTGCTTGTAGAATACAATTTAATACTCACGATTTATCAGATGCATTTTTTCTGTTAAAATAATATAATTTTGCCTAAATCTGAAGGATACTAATGTTAGTAAACAAATTTAATTTAAACATATATTTGTTATGGTTTTTGTTATTTTATTTTGCTTTCTACAAACTGTTTACATATTCCATGATGTAATATTTGGATTTCGAGAGTTCAATGATATTCGACAAGTAATTTTTACTTTGTATCGTAGCAATTGCTTTAATCGATTATTTGTTTCACAACACTCGGAATGCCTTGAGTTATTGATTAGAGCTTATTTGTATTTTGCTCGTGAAATACGATAAACATTTCTTTAAAAGAACTCTAGAGGTTTATAAGATGTGCAATTGTATCATGTTTACAATTTACTTATCACATTTCTTGAGATGCAATTTCTATTGTTTTGTTAGATTATGTAATTAAATAATACTAGTTTTATTTTCATGCATATAGTGAAAATGTTTCATGTGTTTCTTTATGTAAATTATTTTGGCAAAATCGTCCAATTTCTGAAAAAGTAATCATGAGGCTTAAGTGTAACATATATTTTTGAATAATTACTTCTTAGAGGAATATATTCCAAGTTTATTGTATTCATAACCAACAGTGATATAGCAGTTACAGAATTATCTCAATCTGCTTGTAGTTTGCAAAATAGACCGAGTCTTTAGCCCTGCGTGTTGTTATATGTTAATGTTTTATTTTATAAAGTCATATACTTTATTTCATTTTCAATAATCCTTACACTATCTTTGTAATAGCATAACTGAAAGACCTGTTGAAGTCAAACTAAATTTCTAGTAATTTTATTCAATTTGCTTTTGAAGGAGGGCATATATTTATCATTTAGGAAAATGTTTTTGTTGCCATTTTATTCCGCAGTTTATTAAAATTTAAAAAAGAAATATCTCTAAAAACTAGTTCAATAGTTCCTTTAGTAATGTTTTTTCCAAAAGATTTGCAGAGGGGCACTGACGGCTGAAATTCAAACCCCGTTACACGCAAACAAGTTCAGTCACCGACTATTTGAACGTAAGTAATTCAAGAGTTAATAAAAAGTTTGAATTTATCAATAATCGTGGAGAATTTTTATCTGATTTAATTTGTTTAGGCGACAAACTACTATAAGAAAACACGTTCTTATACTGAAGAAATGTTTCTGTGAACTATTTATAGTCATATGTATTCTAATTGTTTCGGTATTTATAAATAAACATATTTCAATAAACTACCCATATTATAATTATTTTTTTTTCATAAGTCAAACTAATAAAATCTTTTTTCTGTTATTAAACGTTAAACAGTGGTGAACGTTATATAATCAAAAACTTTTGATACTCTGACATGTATTTTCGGTTCAGTTTTTATTACGAAATTTATCGTCTTAACAGAACATCTGATGCCATTATTGATTTTAATGAGAATTCGTGATATTAGTTTATAAAGTTATTTTAGTATAACATAGATAATATTCCCTTACAGGTTCTGCTAAACTGAGAACACCCCTTTCGGAAAGTTTTATTAGGATAGAAACCGAGATCAAATAAGGATTTTTTAAGGCATAAATACAGTTATAATAATATTATATGCATGCTTTTACGTTTATGCATTTTAATTTCCTCCACTAATCGCGCAAACATATAAAAATACACACTTATAGCTCACAAAGTTACGTATATAAGTTGGCTATAATTATGCAACAATAGCAAGATATTTTTTCTCATATTCGCATTATTTCGGTAAAAAAAACATCTTAAAACTAGTATATATGTATGTATATATATATATATATATATATATATATATATATATATATATATATACATATATATATATATATAGACTATATATATATATATATATATATATATATATATATATATATATATTCTAAAAATATATTTCAAACACTATAAGAAGATGCAGAAGGTGATAAAATCCTCAATAATATAATGCAAATACGATAAGAAGATATATAACTTGATAAAATGTCATAGTGTAAACCATACCTACAAATTTAGAATAGTTAGTTTTAAAATAATTTAAATTTACATTAGTTGCCAATACAAATAGGAATAGGAAATATATACTTTATTTATTACGTTGAAGGGGGTCACAGTAAGATTGAGGCTGTGCTTTTTGGAGTTTTTGTACAAATGCATGCTAAAAGTATATCCTGCAAGGAGAAAATGACTAGTGTGAATGTGTTGGATAGGAAATGAGAAGCCCTTGAAATTGAAAGACCAATTGATTACAATAACTCGTAAGAAAAATTATTGCATTAGAATATCTTTTAGTATCAACCTAATTAAATATGTTAAGAAACAGGAGAGTTAAGAGAAGGAGGGGATCTTTGGTGAACGATAGGGAATGATACAGAGGGATAATAATCCCTAAGTTATAGGATAAGTATTGGTTCCAGTATTAATCTGGCCAATATCTTAACCAACCTATTAAAGAAGTCGGCTGGACATAAGAGATATTAAATAATAAATTAGGTAAAATATTATGCAAACAGCCTATGACAACAATTATATTTTTTTCTAACCTAATATACATTTCGCTTTCTTGAGTAGGATTAACACGCCCCTGAGGATGGTTACTGGGTAAACGAAATGTAAATCAGGTTAAAATTTTATGATTAGATATATTTTGTATATTATTTATTATTATTTAAGCACAGTAATTTATTTCAAATAACTAGTGAAAAAAATTTGGTTAAAATGCATGATAGAAAATCAGATTTTATCTTAAAAAGTAAAAGTTTAAGCACAACCATTAAGATAAGGAAAACTACTTTTTACATTTCTAACAATAATATAAAAAATAATTAAAACAGAAATTTTATTATTTAAAATTATTCATTGATTGTCTTATAATTTGAAGTTTTCCAAATCCACCAACTGAAATTGAATACAACTAACATTGCATATAAATATATATAATGTAATATTAGATATAATAAAAGATGTTATATATACATTCTCTTGCTATATACTAGATA
The DNA here is from genome assembly GCA_036971475.1 of Prosapia bicincta. Lineage (NCBI taxonomy): Eukaryota > Metazoa > Arthropoda > Insecta > Hemiptera > Cercopidae > Prosapia > Prosapia bicincta. The sequence goes on along the minus strand of JBAIZL010000002.1, from coordinate 276,058,680 downwards.
TATTCTGAATTTTCTTTATGTCATATGTGAATTTATGATTGTACTAACTAGTATTGATGAATGATAATACAGAGCTTTTCAGGCCATATCAGACCTACTTTTGGGTGTTTTCTGCATGCCCTTCACATTGCTCGGGCAGATTCTCAGGAACTTTGTATTCGGAGGAACAATGTGTAAGCTGATCCCGTATTTCCAAGGTAATGTGATGATTCTTTATTAGTAGATAATTTTACTACTACTAGTAGATAATTAGAGAAATTATTTCTCCTACTACTAAAGCTTCAGAGGTTCGTATATTTGTATGTGAATTGAAATTAATAAACAATTAGAATTTAGCTATTTATATGAAAATCACTGCAGAAATACGATAAAGAAAAGGTATTGTTGACTCCATCAATATTAAATTTTAAAGCAGGACATGTTCTTTAGAACACAACATAAGTTTTTATACTCAATGTAATTTATTAAAGAGACCACAATGTTATACTACATTGCCATACCGTAACTGTCCATTCTATCACAATAACTTTAATTGAAAAATAATTAAGTTTTCGTTTGAAAACTCGTTTGCTAAGCTCTAAGTAATTGAATTGGGTTTCATTTTAGTGTGCACTTTATTGGGTTACCGCACACTGAAGTTTCTTGTGTCTTGTAAAGTGAAGATAAACTTGTATATATTCAAAACTATTATTTCGTATGACGTTCATACACGTTTTTGATATGTTTTCAGTATTTCCTATGTCTTTTTACATCGCATGTATAAATTCTTTGAAATGACGCGTAAAATCGACATAAATACGACCACTTATTGGTTTTATTACCAATATTAATGAAGGATATACCACTAAGTGTTTTAAAAATAAAAAAGGCATGTTTTTATGTTTCCCAGCCAGATAACGATGAATTTTGCTTCTGGCATGACATTTATTTAATTGCTAAATACATATATTGCTATACGATCTACTTGCCAAATACATAATTAGCTACTATGAAATACATATACTAGTATGATCACGTAAAACTTGGTAAAGCAATGAAACATATAGCGATAAATATCAGTGTTTAAATTCTTTCATTTTAACATATATTACACTTATTTATGTCCTTTTATTATCAAATAGCTAATATTATTACCTTTCACATGCCTAAACCATATGTGACTAACACGTCCGCCTTCTAATTAACGTTCCAAAAAAGTTTCAGTACAATCTTAATTCATGCTGGAGTTAAAATCCAGGTTAAAACTTCAGCTACTCGTAACTCGCTAAGCATTTCCAGACTACTGTTTTTATTAACCTCTCCTCTAATTTCGAAAGATATTCGCTCCTTCATTATTCACATTTTATAAATAAGTTCACATAACATATAAACAGTTTAATTTATTAACACTTAAAAAAAACTAAATGAAGAACTGGAAAAGCAATCTGCCAGATAGGCACCTTATAGTGATTTAGTCTTTCAGATATTGGGTTATATTTATTTTAGGGTAGAAACCAGTAAAAAAGTAAAATTTTTAGCAGTACAATAGTTTTCGATATTTTAACTCATATATAAAATATTATTAAATAACACTATTTGATGAGGTCGTAATGTTCATTTTAGTAACATGAGAGATTTAAATGTTTGGAATGAAAAGAAAAAGCATATTAAATGTCCTTTGATAATATTATGTGAGTAAAATCATTTGACAAGAGTAAACGTGGGTGAAGAAGAAAAGTTAATAAATCAGACATGTGAAATACAGGAATTTTTCTTCTTAAAAGGTGAAGATATTGCATTTGAATAATGACATGAAGACATATTTTTGGAAAGGATTGGAGAGAACAGTAGGAGGAGTAGAACGGGAGAGAATATCTTAATAACATTAATTTAATTCCACACAAAAATTTACTATTATCATTTAACAACATGATAGTTAAGTTTTTTATTGACATTTAATGATAAAGTAGACATTAAGTCCCTTAATATTAGAATTTACTCAGGTAGATTTTACATGGGAACAATATTAGATTAATTAGACCAGACTTAATGCAGAATAGTTTCTTTTCCCTCTGAGAGCTATTACGCTGATCAAAAGTAGAAAGACTTGCTGTAATTATGATTTCATGCAAATTATTAAGTTTTACAGTCTTCTTTCAAGCTTTAATGAAACGTAAAGAGAACATTTTACAGACTTATAAAACATTTTTAAGCCGCTTTGATATGTATACGTTAAGAAAATTAGTTGTATAGAAAAAATTAAATTCCTATAAACAGTCTTTCTTTTATCACATAAATATCTAGATGAAGTAGAATAACTAATTAAATAAAAGGCAGTAAGTAGTGCAAGCAATAGTACCCCACTAGTTTAATTTCTTATCTAGGAAACTAATTATAGATTTGAGTTAAAGATATACTTTTTGTAGATAACGGTATAGTAAAAAATATCTTTCTCATACCTAAACACATATAGACGCTAATTTAGTTTGGCCAATGTCTGTTGTCAAAATTGCACTGTAAGCTATATTAAATTATTTAACAAAATTATTTATTTCTTTAATAAAATCTTTATAAATTTGGTTTCAGATTCTTTTAAGAATTTAAAAGAAATCTTACTCGGGTTTTCAAAGGGGGCGTAAATTATTAATAAAATATCATACATTTATGATTGTAAGAAGATAAAGGAAAAATTTTACATTGTAAAAATTAATTTATTTTTAAATATGTATTTCTTTTAAAAATGTCTATTGTGTAGTAAAAGCTACCACAATACCAATATACAAAAACTAATATGAAGTTTAAGCTAATAAATTGATTTGAACTGGATTACAATTGTGTAATGTATTGTTTATTCATTATTAATACCTAATAATAAATATCCAGCGTGGAACTTTTGTTTTATTAATTGTATTATATGTAATATATCAACTGTTTTTTTTTGTTTTACTTGTATTAGTTATCTCAAATTTATAAAAGAAGACAACAGTGTTTTGTTACAAAATAATTCAAAACATAAGCTTTACGAAATTTTAGTAAATAAAATAATTAGTTTTAAAATTCAATGTTGTGCTAGGACGAATAGAAATGCATTGTGGGTATCAGCCTGATATCGTAGGCAATGTTTGTAGAAGCTAGTATTTGTAAGTTGTTCTTCCATATCTTATAAATAAAGTTGTGACGTAGATATTTATCATAATAATATTAATTTACTTTGTGTTTAACAGAAAATAACATTGTCTTATAACGTATGGTTGTATCTCAGACGATAAAATTACTTTTTAATTCTAAATACCATTGATATTTTAATGAGCGTTAGTCCTTAAGTACATTCTTATCCTACACACTATGGTATAACACAAAATAGGATATGCTCTACTAAAATATATTACAAAAATGAAAACATTTCATTTTGTAACAAGTTCCACATGTCCACTTGGCAGTAAGCTTGATATCCATTTCCAGTCCTTAAAAAACACTTTTTCAGTTCTCTTAACGTATAGAAACCGTCTAGTGGAGGGGGGGTGGGGGTTAGGAAGGAGACTTCAAAAACTACTTCTTTTACAGCTAAACATTTGCGGTTTGGAGCAACTACTTTTGAAAATCCAAAGTACTTTATAAGCAGCTACAGCTTTACTGTGAGAGTCAGGTATAAATGGGCAATATGGTGTTTAAACCACATCAATTATTCATTTAATATCTCCTCAATGTTAAACAGAAAAAAATCAGAAAACACTACCAAACGTCAGGCCTTTAGGTTGTTCTTTTAGAAAGAAAAACAAAGGCCAATAAAAGAAAACTGAACTGTGGAGATGTTATGGTGACTAACAAGCAGCGCTCTCTTGCTACTAATTACGCCGCTACAGCCTTCGTTATGGCAAATATGACGTCATTATACAGGTCGGTTCGTAATGACGTCAGTGTTTAGTTGTGCTTTTGTGCAAGCGACAATAGATTGACAGTTGTATAGTTTATCTATTGTTAAATGCTGTATTGAAATCGTTTGAAGTGTATCTATTGTTCAGTGCAAATATCCACTTATGGCAATTTAACACCTGGCATCTAGTCAATGCTAACCTTGTATTATAGTTTAAAATATTTATAGGTTTAACTGCCCATAATAACGTACGTATTTTGTTTTCATAACTACTCGTATATATAAGAGTGTTTTGGTTATTTATAGAAAAAGAAATACTAGTTTCACTATAATTAAAAACAGTCCTAATACAATTATAATTATGATAAAGAACTCAAATAATTGGCGAAATTAAGTCAACAATATGTATTAACAAAAAACGTTTACTTTCTATAGAAGCGATTATGTACTTTTAACATCGGGTTTAGAACAGGTCTACTTTAAACAGTGACACTGACCACCTATGCAATCATTTTCCACTTTTCACAGTTTCAAAAGTTCTTTGGCAATTCCTTAGTTCTACCGAATTATCTATGACCATCACCCTTGTATCCAAATTAGTCACCCTCTAGTATCCGCCATATTATTTTACTTACAAGAGTACTTACTACACATGCCATATTATCACTACCCTGTATGCCGATGTCTTATGTACCTAATTATGGTTACAAGTTTTCTCTTTTTCGTAGACTAAAATGGGCAAAAATAGCTGATTGCTTTAATTTACTGCACCTGCAAAATGTTAACTTAATTCGAAAGTCTACTGAGATAGTGGAAACAAATCACATGATAACAATGAAAGGTTTGGTGTAAAGTCATATATATTTTGCCATCATCTAATAATGAAATTTATACTAATAATCACTGGATTTTGTTAGTCACCGTTTGCTTTTATTTGGTCTTTTAAAATAACATCACCTAAATTGTCCACAAATTTTTACGTTAAGTATAAGGATTTCAAAATTACAACACAAATATAAAAAAATATTTGTTCATGTAATGTTACTTAACTGCAAAGTGATATGAACATAATTTAATATATACTTAGATATTTAAAATTTCGTTCTCAAATATATACATTTCTATAAAAACACATAATATTTTCTTCAATTAAGTTAAAATTTTCCCAACAGAAATAAAGTGTTGTGAACATTTTCAATAAAAACTGAAAAGCTAATGCATAGTTTACTAATACATAGTTTACAACTGACATGAAAGTAAGAAAATGCCCCAAGCATATACGTAATACCACCGTAAGTCGAAATAAATAAGTACTCCAAATTGTATTGTTACTGTCAAGTAGTAAATAAGAGTGCTACTGTATAGTGGTTAGGAATGCATTTAAATTTGTGTAACTCTTAAAGTGTTGACAACAATAAATGTATATTTATTTTAGAAATATTACTTTTTTAAAAGTCTCATTTTAATTTAACGATACTTGTATTTGTTTTCCGTAATGGATACAAGTTAACTGCAATTTAGCGTAGTACATAGGGAAAGAAGTGTAGTGATAGAGTAACATACTCACGGAAAATAGGGTATAGAGAGAACGAGAATATTACATTTGGGGTATAATGCGGAGGGAAAGGAATACGGTGAATTATATATTGGGAAAAAGAGATTAGTACGTGAAGAGTGGTAAACTGAGAGAAAAAGAAACGGAGTAGAAAACGTAGAGAAAATTGAAAATGGAGAGTAGCGTACAGGAAGATTAGTACAGATCAAGAGTACTATTCAATGACGATAGTATAGAGTGAATGTAGTCCAATAGAGAAATTTGAGAGAACTGGAGAGAGAAATTATTAGTTATACTATGTAGTATACATGAGTATTAGTAGAACGTGATTAATGGAATAAAAAGTGCACACAGAGAGTAATATATAGGGAGAGTTTTGAACAGGAAAGTTAGTGTAAATAGAGAGTTGTGCACAAAAAGAGTAATACATATATGGAATGGTACACATTAAGAACATTACAGAGGACGAATAGAAGTATAGTGGTACATAGGAACCACTTTTAGTAATATGCGATAATAGAGAGAGGGAGAGAAAGACGGTAGATACTTTTTACAAAGACTTTTATACAAATTTACTCATAGAAGTGGTACACAGGGAGATAAGGAGAGTAGCACACAAGAAGGAAGGTACTTTGGGAGACTGTGAAGTACGGTGAGTGATACAAATAATTTGTTGTACAAGGATAGCAATGTTCAGTGTCTGAGAGCATTTTTAAACATGGTAATGCTAGAGTTGTTACATTGAAAATGGCCGCCAATTTGTATACATTTATTCCATGTAACTATAAATATCTATTTTCAGAATTTAAAAATTACAATACATTTTATTTATTTCCTTGGTTTGTATCGTAGTTTACATATTTAGTTATGATTTTTTTTATTTATTCTTCGGATCTGTTTGGCAGTGTAATATTTGTATGACGATATTTAACGAAATGCAAACCCGTATGAGATATTGTAGGGATAAATAATTTCACACAGTGAAGAGAAAATATAATCCCAGATTACAGTATCAGGGTATTAGATCAAACAGTATGTCCCGCCAATTTATTTACGTGTAGAAATTTCCAGTAAAACCTACTATGGATTACCCTGGGAATCGCTTAAATGGCTATGGTATCAAATAGCTTCCGGTAAAGTGCCGGATGCTTGGAGCAGATTTCATACAATTTATGACTTGAAAAATGTCTGTGTTACTTGAATGTAGTATGAAAACCTAAATAGTGTAATGTCCATCATAAATACTCGCCTAGAGGCGAAACTCGGTTTTATGATTTTAGGTTTATTCTTCATATCACTAGGTATGACTGTATGTTTTTCATGGGAGTACATTTTCCTAATAAGTCACGCTTCATTCCACCAGGAGTTGCGCTTCATAAGTATGCTTAAGTAAATGATAAAGTATGATTTCGTGCAACACTTGATTTCAAGTTATATGTTGGGTCGTAGAAAAAGTGTTTTCCAACTAAAGTTTTGTAATTTGATTCAGTGTGCGTTATTGATTTTAGATGTTGTAAGTAAATATTTTTTTAACATATAGGCTATGTATTATTGTTATTATATTATTTATAAACAATATAATACATAATTCAAAATAATGAGTTATATATTTATATTCTTATTTTTTAAATAAGGTCAACATCCTTAGGAACGTACGATACTTTTAAGAACCGATTTACATTAAATTATTTAAACAAAATTTGTATACAGTAAGTTTTAAGAGGTTTTCTATGAAATACAAGCTCTTTCAATTAACTAAATTAACTAAATAATATAAAACACTATTAACTATATTCTTGAAATTAAGTAGGCCCCTATTAAATTAGCTTGCTATACCACTGATACAATGTAAATTTTATCAATATTAACAATATTTACAAGTCAATTGACAAAGTTTCGTAACTGTTAAAAATAAAAAACACATCTTGTTTCAAAATAACAAGAAAATTATCGTATTTTATTACGGATGAAACACCTACTCGCCAATGAATACATTCAAATAACAAGTGGCAAAGCAGAAAATACGTTAAATATTATGATTGTGGTGAAAGCTGTGAATCGGAAGTAAATCTCCGCCTTTCCCTAAGAGAACCCTTGGGCCAGCTTTTATTTTAGGATGGCCATACAGATAACTATTTCCACTAACAGCGATATTTATCTAATTTACACTCTGTTATCTATTTGTAACGTTGTATTAGTGCTTTAAAAAGAGTTGTCCCATTTGGCTACTGCGTCCCTTTATCACTCTAAAACGATAGTAAAATTATTGAAACACATTATTGTCTGATGAAACATAGATTAATTATAAGGTTGCCGAAAATTAATTTAGCTTACTTAATAAACAAGTCGATCGTCAATAAAAAGGAAAATTATAACTGAACTGCCAACATATAATACAAAACCAACACTAAAAATGTAGACACAATTTGAAACAATACTATTGACATATCCAAAATCGTTATAACGAACCTGATAATATGTCACAAAATTTCAGATCAAACACAAAGATCGAAATCAATATCTGTAAAAATAAGTAAAAAAATATTGCAAAAGCAAATAAAATAAGAGTCTTACATAACCAAAGTATTTACTAATACTTAAAAAGAAAACTTATCAACATGTGGCAAGAAATATATTTAAAGAAATAAACATTTTTTATATATCTTCCAAGAAACCTTTATCAAATAAAAATTCTTTCATTTGCGTATGACTAGGCTGAATGACAATTTCCTGAGCGTATGAAAAAAAAAACACTAGGCTGAATGACTTTCATAGAATGTGAAACTGAGCTCTTGAAATCTTTTCTTGGAAATATTGCTACAGATAATTATGGCTTAAATTGCTTTAATACTTTCATTTCGTGAAAGACAACTTATTTTCTAAGGTATTTTTATTGAAAAAATAGAACAATTTTCTGATACTTTTAAAACCTGGAAAACAATAGATGTTATATCAGTTTATTATTATTTTTTTATGATAATTTTAAAGATGTTAGTTTTTAGTTAATGTTTGTTATCTTAAGAATTTTAAATAGGATTTTACTGGATTTCTTTGGTACAGGAAATCAGTTGTAAAACATTTTTCTGTATTTTTAAAGATTTCTATATTTTATAAACGGCAGCAAATATATGTTTTCAGCCTCATATGGAAGAAGATATTATATTTGTAAATATTATATTTTAGCAGAAGAATATACTGATAAGAAAACATAACCAAATTTCCTTTTTTTCATAAAATAGTTCCAAGTCAATTTCATAAACAATATTAAGAAAAATGCACTAATTCCTAAATTTATGATTAGAAATAATTTTTGTTCTATTTTTCATTTCAATTATTTATAGATTAATAGACTAACTATACCTGATGGACGTCTAAGGGAGCATTGATGCATTGATGCAATCAAAGAGTTTTTTGTCTCTTGAACTACTTTTCATATAAACCCAAAATATTTTAACAATAGATTTCAATTAAAACACCATTTTCCTTTTCAACTTCATCTCCGTTTTGATACAATATTAAACCAGTCCTAAAGCTGTTTGAGTTACTAATCAAGACCCAACGCATGGTTGAAGGTTTCTTATACTTGAAAATAAAAAAGAGTTTGCATTTAAAAACTTTATTTTCCAGCTGTGTCAGTTTCCGTCGGCGTTTGGACCCTTGTTGCAATTTCTTTAGAAAGGTACTTCGCTATCTGTCGTCCGCTCAAATCTAGACGTTGGCAGACTCAGTTCCACGCGTACAAGATGATAGGAGTGGTCTGGTTAGCCAGCCTCACGTGGACGACCCCCATACTTGTTGTTTCAACCCTGCAGACCACTCAAAGGAAAGGTAAGGTTCTAAAACAAAGTATTTATCCAAAAAATCACACACAATATTTACAACCCGAATAAAGTGGAATATTAATTCGAAACTTTATGTTTAAATTTAACTCATCTTTCTCCCAATAAGTTTTATATCTAATTATTGCTTGATTGCTTGTTATTAGTTATGTGATTTCACTCGATATTTATATTTATAACAATTTTATAACTGATCTCTCTTATTAACAAACTAAATAATAGTTGATTCATTTCTTAACTACAGAAAAAGGGAAATATTGTGAAATATTTTAATAAAAATAATATATTTCCTCGATACTTTATTTAATAATACGTGATACTTTTCGAAAATATCTTATTTAATAAAGTGTATATGTTACACAGTAAGTTACGGTTATATATATGGGTGTGTGTAAATTAAAACCTTAGCTTCACTTATATATTAAATGTGGACAGACAATTCGGTAAATGCATCTCTTTCAACAATAACAACTGACTTATCGATTTTATGTGAATTGGTGAAACTATATTCAGTTGTCATATATTGAATGTTCGGAGGATTTATATGAAATACCGTGCAGGAGTAGTAGTGCACTTATTTGAGGATTTTGTTTGTGAGAGTTTCTGATAGTGCTTTAATGTGGTGTTGGTATCGATTGTAAAACGATCTCTCATTATAACATTGAAGTAAGTTCCAAGACATAAGCAGAGTTATATAATCATGGATATAGCTCATTAATGTAAGCAGAGTTCTTTTACTCATTGTGAGATATCTCAGATGATAGGTAAAACTTTAATCAAATGTATTAAAGTTAAAATGTATATCAACAATTTCTATATATACATCCATTTGTGTGTGTGTATGTGTGTGTGTATGTGTGTGTGTGTGTGTGTGTGTGTGTGTGTGTGTGTGTGTGTGTGTGTGTGTGTGTGTGTGTGTGTGTGTGTGTGTGTGTGTGTGTGTGTGTGTGTGTGTTTGGTTGTGTGTGTGTATGTATGTATGTTTGTGTGTGTGTATGTGTGTGTGTGTGTGTGTGTGTGTGTGTGTGTGTGTGTGTGTGTGTGTGTGTTTGTGTGTGTGTGTTTGTGTGTGTGTGTGTGTGTGTGTGGTGTGTGGTGTGTGAAAGGCCGATTTTGTAAATGAAACATAGCAAGTAGGAAAGAGTTATATACATAGTTCTTTCTTATGAACAAAATTAAAATGAAATTAATTTTTGCTATTTATAATAAACAAAACTCAAAACTAAAATTAAAAATGACTAGTAACATAATTTATTTAAATTTAACGAAAGTAAATGGATCAGAAATACAGAGACAAAATCAATCATAAATAATTAAGTACTTAAGTTGATATAACTTATTTTATGTCCATATAACAAACGTTGAACAGCTAGGAATAAATAACTGTAAAGATGGAAATCATATAAATTTGGTTTCTAAATCATTCAGATTTATATTTAACAACCCAAATATAAATTAAAAATATAGTCATTCAGATCTAATGATGCCTTTTACTTCTACAAATAGTTATATGGACATAAAGTAAAATCAATCGGAATAAATTATTCTCATGTTATATTTAAATATGTATGTAAATTTATGTATGTAACGTTAGGTCTAGAAAATCAAAATGTTCTCAAATAACTACAAATGTTAGAGAATTTTATATAATAGTGTTAACAAAATAATTAATGAACCTAATGCAAAGATAACATGAACATTTCTGAAATTTATAAACCATTTAAGTTTATTTCATGTTAAACAATTGTGTCTCAAAATTAAAATAAATAGCAAAAATTCAATGGATTTGAAGTAATAATTGTAACATATTTTGGGGGAGTAAATTTTAGTTTATGTTTTAATATTCATTCAAATAAATCAACTTAGAACAAACAATGTTTAAAATTATTATAACTATCTTGTGGTGAATCAACTAAATACATGCTCTTAAATTTTTCAAAATATCAACAAGAGTAGAAGTTAATAAATGATAGAAGCTAAAAAACACATTGTTTAAGGAGTATTCTTGTAATAGAAAAAGATTATAATAAGCTTAGAGTTGAACATAAATTTATAATGAATATACAATCACATAAACGAGTATAAATATTTTGATTGGTTTTTAAATAAAGTCCAAGGATTTATCCACTGGCAGATCACGCTCAGCACACCACATGTACTAGGATATGATAAGTCGGGTGGGATCATATTTTGACCCATAATTGAACTAGCGAGTTTCAGCACTACAGTGTCCATCATCACCATCTACATATTACGCCTAAAACCCGTAAATAAGTTCACTTTGTTGGTAGGGTGTGGAACCCGTGTTTTGAGAGAAAGGTTCTGGAAATTTGAAGTTTTGCCACAGCGTTGTATAATTGTTTGTGTGTTTGCGTCTTTGTATGTGAGTTTTATACAGGGTAACATTAAACTAAAATCATTGTACTATCATCTTAGTAGGGGGGTAAAAATTACAATCAGGAAAATTGGTGATATTAAAAAAAAAATGTTTATATAAACCTTACACTGTGTTTTAATATTATTGCTGCAGGTAGGCATAAATGCCGCGAGGTTTGGCCAACCATTTACAGTGAACGGACGTACAATATCTTCCTAGACATGGTGCTACTTCTTATTCCCCTTCTTATCATGTCGATGGCGTACTCTCTAATAGTGTCAAAGCTGTGGAGGGGTCTGCAAAGGGAAATGAAGCACAGTAATTCATTTAGAAATAAAGGTGAGTTGGAAGGATACAATAGTTTATTAAAATTTATAAATAAGAGCCAAGGCGTTTAAACACACAAATATACAAATAAAATAGTGAACTTTTTGTTCCAAACGATATTTTTTAAAAATGTATCATTAAGTGTATATTTCAGTAGAATGTTGGTATAGTTATAAAATAAGCCAAAACGTCAACGAGTTAGTGGCAACTTTTGTAAGAATTAGAAACTTGACGTTGAAACGTAAAAATACATTTTGTAATGAATTACAAATAACAGGTTATTATCAACTTACATATCCATACATTATCCGGGTCATGTAATATCTGGTCATTAGTTAAGGTAGTCATTCTGTAAACTACAATCGGTTCTGGTAGAGTCAACAAAAAAATCAATATGAGAACAAAAAAAAGGAACATTAAAATCGTAATCGTCCAATAGAATAAAATATCCACATTAACAAAAACAAACATGTTACAAAATTTTAAAAAAAACAGCATATCGTTAAGAAAGACTCCCAAAAATTAAAAGAAAAGATAAACGTTAATAAGAATAAGGACATCTTGTGAAAAGATTAAAAATTAGTATCTCGTCAAAAGACAGACCGACAAAAGAACTTTGAGCATGATCACACCTTATCAATTACGGATCAACTTTTCAACAATAAATATTACAAGCGCTTCAACTAGACTGAGAACCAACTAGTCAATCTGAATCACTACTTCTCATCAACAAAAGAAAAACAACCAGCAAGTCGACATTAATCAAAACCAACGATTCATAATGTCACAGAAATTATACACTTAAGAAAGGGGAGAATTACAACTTAAAATATCTAACGAGTGACTAAATTTCATAAGTTTACGCTTGTCATAAACTATCACTTACTCAAACGTTCTGTCAGAAGTCAAAAGTAATGTCGTGTTGCAATGAATATTTACTTCGTAAATAGCCCCAAATAAATTCCATGCAACTGCCAGTAATTGTCGACCAGCAATTTAAAACCATAAATATGGAACTTTAGTTTGTTGGAAACATTTGTTTGATTCTTGCGTGTCTGTAAAAATAATTTTCCGCTAATGTAAGTTTTACATATATATTCATTTCCATGTGGTTTTTATTGTGTGATGTCTTGTTAACCGTTGACATCCATTCTTATCACTTATACATTACGATTAAAACCATTGTTAGAATCATATCATATTAATCAAATCTCGAAACAATAGATAGAAATGCACAAATATTTACTAAAAAAATAATTATACATGAACAATTATTTCCTAACGTTACTAGCGTTATATTATCTGTTTGTTCTAAAAAGAAATAAATCGTTATGAAAAACGTACTTATTTAGATCCCAGAAAAAATGCAGAATAATAAAAGACATTGTAAAAATAATTTACTAATATTCTAAATTACTTCTTCTAGTTCACGTAAAACCTATAAACCTCATTGCAGTATACTATTTGTATTAAAGTGTAAATATTTGAAGAGACGAATATTAAGTAAGCACTTTAAGGTAATAAATTAGAGTATATTGCCCTTTAAAAAGGAGGGTAGGTAATTTAAAGCCACTCATTATACTTCAAAAAAAATTATAATAGTAATAGTTTTTTTTTTAAATATTATAAAATATTTAATTATATACTGTCTGAAAATCATAAATTCAATTTAACATTTTTAAAAATTTAAAATAGAAAGCTTTACTTTAATATAAAAATCATGTTTAATAAATGTACCAGTTTTCCGGTTGTTTAAATTATATCGTATAAGTATTTCTAGATTTACTTTAGAAAAAGGCTTTTTCTTGTAGTTTATTGTGAAAATAACCTATGCATTTGTCGAACAATAGAATCCCACAAAGCCGCTTCAATAGAAAGCTTTATATGCTAAATAAAACTTTATATCAATAATTTAATACTAAAACCCATCAAATTGAATGTTTATGTTTTCAAGGTAAAGTTTGAGTCTTTAAAGTTATGTAATAATATGTGAGTTGGCAGTTTTTCAGTTAAATTGGAACTGTTTCTTTATTTATTTTTTTGGTAATAACTTTTTAAGTTGTTTTGTTTTCAATGTTAACATAGAATCAAATAATGAATAAAGTAAGAAAAAAATTAAGCTTTTTATAAATTAAACTTTTGCACTTTAAACTTGTAGTCGTGAGGAAAAGGCCAGTTTTCATTACTGGTCCTCTTCAATGCTCTCGCTAAAATTTTAGATGGAAATTTTCTTGGTACAATATTCGCAACAAACACTTGCAAATCAAGAATAGATTACAAACACAATGTAAGGCGCTTTAAGCCAGCACTCATCAGAACTATCAAGAAATGTTAATGTCTACCAACTGAATAAGACGAGAATTAATGATTGTAAGCTTCAAACATAGGGTTTCTAAAATGTAACTGTGGTCTTATTTTGTTTATATATAGGTTGATGTTATTAAGGTGCAGATCAATTACTTACCTACCAGTAGCGTACATGAAACTAGTAATAGAGAACTGAAATAGAGAACTGTCTTGCACTGAACTTTCGTACTAAACAGAAAGTGTAATTAATTAGTGTTAGCATATTTATACCGTCACATTTATGTAATACTTTAAAGAGAAAATGAATTGATTTTCATCATGTTTTGCTTCGAAATTCATTGTTTGTATGTTAATCATTACTATTTAAAATTTAAAAAAACAATACTTTTTTCCAAAGGCGATAGGCTAACAGTACCGGCTCCAAATGAGCTAGCTTTGCGCAGGAATGTGTCCTCCGTGGCTCCAGGGCTCAGGACAAACCGTCTTCTTCCAAAGGTATCGAATTTCCGACAAAGAACAGCAACCACAGCGACGTACAAATGCAGGAGGAAGAAGGGAGCAAGACTGAAAATGTGGCTCATGAAAGTAAGAAATTATTTAGAATACATATCCTTTTTATATAAATACATTAAAATAGGGCCAACGCACGCACAGATGTGTATACTGCGGCCTTACTTATAATAGGTACAATACCTCTTAGGAAAGGATATGTGATAACTCTATGCTGGAATAATAGCCTGTTCTGCCTACCAGACCCTTATCTCCCGTCGCCTGACACCTGCTTTGAGCGTTTATAAACTATAAAGTTAATATTTGTTTTGATATATTGTTAATTTTATAGTTTTAGTATGACTATTTTATGCTTAAGAGATTTGTATTCCATATTACAAAAAGTTGATATTCATACCACTGTCAAATAGAAATTCTACATTGAGAACAAATATACAGGATTACTGCAGAGTAGAGAGTGCTCAAGAACAGGTAGAAAATAATAACTCTGGTTGCTTACCCCTTGTTTAGGATCTCGTATACTACACATAACGGCCCTCTTTTGTAATAGATTCTGTTTGTAATAGACTTACTCGTTCGCATGTAATCTCGACAAAACGTGGGCGAGAATGTTTCATTTGGAGGTAAATAAAGCCCGCAATGAAATATATTACATTTTTTAACGTTTAGAAAGGTATTTTTCTCTACGCATATTTCTGTAGAAACAAAATGCCACTTTAGTACCTCCATAGTTAACAAGCACATGCTACAACTAATTA